>CAUYRT010016403.1:0-21281 GCA_963574885.1 Lepilemur ruficaudatus | reverse complement strand
ACTGCATTTTTTGAGAAACTGTGCTTTGAAAATGTGAGGAATAAGCAGCAATACTGAGAAGTCACAGCTACTGGGCAAAAAGCGGTCTACTTAGAAGCAGAAAGCAGCCTATGTATATGTGGTACAGAAAGGAGAGATGGAATTTGTGATGGAAATTCAGCAACTTAAAGCATGACAACCTCTGTGGAAACCAATATGGAGATACCTTAAAGAGATACAAGTAGATCTACCGTGTGATCCAGCAATCCCATTACTGGGCATCTACCCCAAAGAACAAAAGATATTCTATAAAAAAGACATTTGCACTCAAATGTTTATAACAGCACAATTCACAATTGCAAAGATGTGGAAACAACGCAAGTGCCCATCAATGCATGAGTGGATTAATAAAATGTAGTATATGTATACCATGGAGTACTATTCAGCTATAAGAAACTATGGTGATATAGCATCTCTTGTATTTTTCTGGATAGAGCTGAAACCCATTCTACTAAGTGAAGTATCCCAAGAATGGAAAAATAAGCACCACATGTACTCACCATCAAATTGGTTTCACTGATCGACGCCTAAATGGACATATAGGAATAACATTTATCGGGTGTTGGGCAGATTGGAAGGGGGACGAGGGGATGGGTATATACATACATAATGAGTTCAATGCGCATCATCTGGGGGATGGACATGCTTGAAGCTCTCACTGGTGGTAGTGGGGAAACTATGGGAAGGGCAACAAACATAACCTAAACATTTGTGCCCCCATGGTATGCACAAATAAAAAAAGTAATACAAATAAAGAAACAATACAGTATTAAAAAAAAGCATGACAGTATGACAAAAATGAAAGCAAACCAACCCCCCACCACCAATACTATCAATTAGTGATCCTACACTTTAACCTAGCAAAAGAAAAAGATAAATACTTAATATAATCGAAAGATAAATCTAATATTACAAAGCAAGAAGTATATATGAATATAAAATGACAATAATGGACCTAGCTTTCACATTGACAATAAAACCAATGCAGGGAAGAAAAAAAAAAAACAGCAAATTGATTCAAGTAATTTCTGAACACAGTGCTCTGACTTTATTTCCTTAGTAGAATATAATTAGGAAAAAATGTCTCCAAAGTTTTCCACAATATTAATTAGTAGAATTGTTTATAATTTTATATAGAACTGGACTCTCATGTAAGTTTTCATAAACTATAAATAATATGAATGCATACACAATATAGTATAAATACATATATCTATATGTGTGTGAATAAAATGTGATTACAAAAAATATTTTATTAGAAGTTGATAATTATTAGAAAGGCAATATGAGGAAATTAAGTTGAATGAAGATTCAAAAGTTATGCCCAAACCCTTTAATTTCCCCAATGCAAAACTAAAACTCTAAAATTTTAAGTGACTCAACTCGTCACACAGCTAGTTAGTGACTGACTTGTGGTCTCATTTTTTTGAATACAATTTCTTGTACTTCACTGTGATGATTCACGATTTAAACTGAAAAGATATAAGGGGATTAAAATCTTAAGGAAAGAAACAGAACTTTATTTACAGAATTAAATCTATTACATTTAATAATCTCTGAGGTCATGCTGTTGTAGGATTACTAAAAAAACTACTCTATAAAAATTGATTGATATTTCCTCCATTTTTAAGGTATGGTGATAGGATAGTGACTCTCCCATAGAATACAGTGAAAGTCATTCCTAGGAAAAACAGAAAAAAAAACCAATATAGGAAGAAAACATTACTTTACTATACAAAATATACCAGTTAGAAACAAGTATTTTGATGAGAGGCTTTGTAGAGTAAGCAACATTATTCCCTTTTAAAAAAAAAAATGCGTATTCATGGCTTCATGTACTTACTCCATTTAGAATGGTTAATTTGGCATTGTGATGAGACAAGCTGTGAGATTCAACACATTTAAAATTAAATGACAAAAAAAGGGAATGATTGTGCAGTGTGTTTGAAACTGACAAACATGAGCATTAATTACAAAAGTTGAAAAATTGTACTGCACATTTTTTTGGATACATTGTACATCTTGACTGTAGAAGCCATAGAAACTCACTTTTTTCATATTTCTAAAATAATTTAAAATACAACCCTTTAAACAATTTTAACCATAAGTATACAGTCATTATTAAGTTGTTTTAAAGCATATATAATTATTAAGGTCAAGTAGATATATTGTAAAAGCAATCCAAATTAGAAAAGAGAAACTGAAACCATCCATTTTTGCAAATGACACAATCTTATAAATAGAAAAACTTAAAAAAATTTTTAGAACTAATAAATTAAATAAATTTTCAGGATGCAAAATCCATACACAAAAATAGGTAGCATATTTATACACCAATAGTTAACTAGCTGAAAAGAAATCAACAGCCCAATTTATAATAGTTATCTAAAAATTAAATACTTAAGAATAAATATTTTTTCTCATTAATTCTTTTGAGTTCTAGGTAGATTCTTGTTATCAGACGTTTGTCGGAGGTGTAAAGAGCAAATATTTTCTCCCATTCTGTGGGTAGTCTATTCGCTCTAGTGATAGTTTCTTTAGCTGTGCAGAAGCTTTTTAATTTGATCAAGTCCCATTTGTTTATTTTTGTAGCTGCATTGATTGCTTTGGGGGTCTTTTTCAAGAATTCTTTGCCTAGACCGATGTCTGAGAGGGTCTTCCCAACATCCTCTTCTAGGATTCTTAAGGTTTCCTGTCTTAGGTTTAGGTCTGTTAACCATCTTGAGTGTATTTTTGTGAGAGGTAAGAGGTAGGGATCCAGTGTTGGTTGTACGTAGATACAGTTGGAGCACTATGTATGTACTCTCTGGACTACTTTGACAGAGTAGGTTTTTGAATGTAACAAGATAAGTCAACTTGAGTGGTAATATATTTTGGGAAATCAGCTCACTACAAATTGTTACTGTAAACATTGTACTGTAAATGCTTTGTAGTTTTCCCCCAATAAAAAAAAAATAGTTGAAATGATAATTTAAAAAAAAAAAACAAATTGCCTAATGAGTACTGAACAACAAAAATATAACACTAAATTATTGTAGTGTTTGTATGCATGAATTTAATAAAACACCTATTGAATAAAAAAAAAAAAAGAAGAGTGAAAGTCTTAACATTGCCTACAAGGGCCTATATGATTTGGCCCCTTCTTAGCTCTTTAACTCATCTACCACCAAAGAGTGCTGACAGCCCCTTCCCCCAACGTTGCAACCACATTGGCTTTCTCTCTACATTTCAAAGAAGTTTGTTCTTGCTTTCAGTCAGTCTTAGCACTTACTGGATCATCTGCTCCCAGAGCTGCCTGACTCCTTTTGTTCACATCTGAGCTAAAATGGTACCTCCTTAGTGAGGCCTTTCAGACTGCTAAATACTAAGTAGTAGCCTTTTCACTTTTATGATAGAATTTATCACTGTGTCTCTATCTTGTTCATCTATATGTTTACTTATCTTCAATCTCCCTCTCAAAAGAATTTAAGTCATGCTCAATTATAAGCAATTTCTCATATTTGCCATATTTGTTCAAACTCTTTGCCTTTTTATATGCTATTTATTCCCTTGACTATCTTGACTATCCTTCCATCCATTCTTCTTGGGTAATTCCGATTTATCCTTACAACTTAATAGAGAGGTTATCTCTTCCAGGAAGACTTCCTTGACACTTCCCAGACAAGATTAATTTAGTTGCCTTACATCTGGACACCTCAAGTTTCTCATGCCATACATTTTATTTACTTTTCTACTTACATTAGATTTTAGATGTAGGAATTGTGTCTTTCCTATTTATATCCCCTGTGCAATGATGTATACATAGTGATTATTCACTAAATATTTATTGAATTAATAAATAAACTAATTGTCCTAGAATTGAACCAGAGGACATTTGTGTGACAGGATCAACTTCTCACAATTTTCTTGCCAACTCTTAACTATTATTTCTGAGTAGACATGTAGGATCTCTTCCCAGATACCTTATTCTTTCTAAACCAGTTCTTCCTCCATGCCCACTCCCCCGTAATAGTGCAGCCTTTATCATCTCTTAGTTTGTGAGGCTTACTCCCAGTTCCTTGGTATAACCTTGAACTTAAAGCCTGCTTTATAACTTAACTAAAGGTACGGGGAAGGCGAGTTTGTTTAAATGTGCATTTGATTTAATCTTCACAAAGACCTTCAGAGTAAGCACTATTAAGTCTACTTTATAGATGAGGACACTAAGGATGGGGAGGATTTTAGCTTGTCTAAGGGTGCATGAGTAGGAAGAAGCATTATCAGGATCAGAATTTAGGCCTTAAATGTCCATGTTTTTTCTAGTACATCTCCCTCCTACAGAGAACTCAGAGACCCTAATGCAATTAGGATTCATGATAGCTTCTTATAATAATTGGGATTTCACAAGTTAAGTATATAGATTAGGTCCCTGCTTGAGCAACTACATTTAAAACCATTTTCTGGATTTCAAATTGATCTTCATAGGGAGGTGAAATCAGCAAAATAGTAGTGATAGTTATAGTAATGGTGGTCATAATGTGATGCATTGTGCTGTGTCAACTTGATTAAGCTAGAAATTCAATTTCCCACAATCCTCTTCACTGTGTGGTTCTAATTCAGACTTAACCAAAAGCAAAACATGTGCTTGGTTTGAAAGGCAGGAGTGAAGTAGTAGTTTTTGAAGGTCCTCTACCTTCAAATGAACATGTTCTAATGGACAGATGCAGAGGTATGTGGTGGGTTCTAGGGTGACCTTATTTGTCTGTGTTCCATGTATAATCTTTTTCCTGATTCCTGGCTCGGATGATGAAGAGCAGCCTCAGGCCTACTACCAGAAACTTAACTGTGGGCGCAAAGAGGAGGTAGGAACACAAAGGCAACTTTTCTTTCAGACTTCCTACTTCAGAAGCTGGATGTGTGTAGCTTCTCAAATAGGTTGGTAAATGATCCCTTCTCTTATTTACCAGCATCCCCTTCTGGACCTTCACTTCCCCACTCATCCCACAGTTGTGTAAGGTCTAATTTCCTTCACACAGGTTCCTTTTTCTTAAACACTCATACAATCTAAAACCTTGAGTCCTGAAAAATATAGTTATTGAAACTAAAAGTGGTTCCTGAGGAACAGAAGCTAAGGATGGAAATGTGGAATTGGTTTTCTGTAAAATTTAGTAGCAAAACAGTTACTTAAATTATTACAAGTTGTTACTTGGAGTCAACTTTCTGCTGCCATAGCACATTTTAGTCAAAATAAAGCATTTAATGAATGTGGGTTGGTTGCTTGCTTCTACGTGCACTAGAGACCTTGGAGAAAGAAAAAGATGAGATCAGAATTTTAAATGTTTCACTCAAGATCCTTGTACAAATATAAATAAGTCTATGTATCTATATCTCTATGTATACCTCTCTATATTTCTTTTAAACAAAAAAAGAATTCTATTATACATAGTCATTGGTTTTGGTCTGGAAATAATACAGCAGAAGGACTTTTATCCAGGTCATAAAAATATTTTTCTAAAACAGTTAAAAATTGAAAAAATATACAAATATCATATGAATAGATACTCAGACTCACCCATTAAAATAATTATGAAATATCAATTTTTTGCTATGAATTTGGCAAAAGTTAAAAGCTTATTCTAATTATTCCTTAGTAGAACAATGAAAACCTATTTTTAAAATCCACTAAATTAATAAACTTCTGGTACTGATCAGATTTAAGATAGCTAAAAGACTGTTAGTAGTTATTTCTGGAGTACAGCCTTTGGATTCAGTCCTAGCTAATTATCCCTGGAGTTGGTACTGATTAAAGCAACTAAGTACTTCTAGATATAGATTTAATCTATACCTAATTGTATAAGATGAACTACTGTAAAATAAATTACAGAGAGCATAACAAAGTTTATAGCAGAAGTGAAACAGTTTATAGTAGATGTAAAACAGAATTCAGAAGGAATCAAATGAAAACTAAAAATTCCTTTTTCTCCCCAGCATCATCATTAGTCCCAATCCTCAAGGGTAATCATTGTTAAATATTTTTATGTAAATGTCTAGGAATTCTCAGTACATATAAATATCTTTTTGCTGCTGGAGAAATGCTGACAGAAACTAAAAACAGGAAGAAAATGCCTTTTTCCCTCTTCCCAACTTCCGAACTCCCACTACTGTCTTCAGTTGGCAGAACCTAGCCAAAAGGTAGCTGTCAAGGGAATCTTGGAAATGTAATTTGCAGAGTCCCAGTCCCATTATTAAAGAGTAGTAGAGAAGGGCAGGCTTGCAGGTGAATCACTAGCAAAACACACACACACTTTAAAAAAAATGTGTCACATTGTAAATGATGTGGGGACCAAACTCATACTATGCATAACTCTCACTGTATTGTCCAGGAAGATAATAATGTCTCTCTCCAGAGCAGAGAGCAGTTTTATTTACTGTGCCTGGTAATAAAGATAATGTCTCCATCCAGGGCAAAAATTGAGCAGGTTTGTTAGCAGCCTACTATAAAAGATTTTGTTTTCCAAAGTTGAGAGTTCCTCAATTATGGTGTCAAATCACTATGTGTTAACTGATCAATATAGTGCACATATAGTAATAACATATAGTAATAACATTCATCAGGTGTCAGGCAAATGGGAGGGGTGAGGAGAGGATGGGTATATACACACTTAATGGGTGCAATGCTCACCGTCTAAGGGATGGCCACAGTTGAAGCTCTGACTCGGTTAGGGCAAAGGCAATATATATAACCTAAACATTTGTACCCCTGTAATATGCTGAAATTTAAAAAATTTTAAAAATAAAAAATGAATCACTATGTGTGCAATATGTCAGCCTGTCCTTTGAAGCTTTAAAGCCAGGCATTGACCTTTCCTCTATCTATTAAAGTCCTAGATAGCGTTGCCTTCCAATAGTAGGCTCTTCTCTCTATACTGAAAATCTATTGTTTACTGTAGCCACCTTCATCATTAATCTTAGCTAGATCTTCTGAATACCTTGCTGCAGCTTCTACATCAGCACTTGCTATTTCACCTTGCAGTTTTATGTGTGGAGACAGCTTCTTCCTTAAACCTCATGAACTAACCTCTGCTAGATTCAAACTTTTCTTCTTTGGTTTCCTCATCTCTCTTAGCCTTCATAGAATTGAATAGAGTTAGGATCTTTTTCTGGATTAGGCTTTGGCATAAGGTATGGCTGTTGCTGGTTTGATCTATCAACACCACTCAAGCTTTCTCTATATCGGAAATAAGACTATTTCACTTCTTATCATCTGTGTATTCACTGGAGTAGCACTTTTAATTTCATTTAAGAACTTTTCTTTTGCATTCACGTGTTGGCTAATTGTTTGGTGCAAGGGGCTTAGCTTTCAGCCTATCTTGGCTTTTGACATGCCTTTCTCACAATGCATAATCATTTCTAGCTTGTGATATAAAGTGAGAGATGTGCAACTCTTTCTTTCACTTGAACACTTAGTCCATTATAGGATTATTAATTGGCCTAATTTCAATATTGTGTGATAGGGAATAGGGAGAGGGGGAGAGGTGGGAGAATGGCTGATTGATGAAGCAGTCAGAACACACACAACATTTATTTATTGTTTGCCATCTCATATGAGCACTGTTTACGGTGCCCCCAAACAATTAGAATAGTAACAGAAAATAATCATAACAGATATAATAATAACTAAAACATTTGAAATATTGCAAGAATTACCAAAATGTGACACAGAGACATGGAGTAAGTGTGTGCTTACAGAAAAATGAAATGGTGCAATAGACTTTTCATCACAAGGTTGTCACAAACCTCCAATTTGTGAAAACAGAGTATCTGCAAAGCACAATAAAATAAGGTATGCCTATATTACTTAATGAAATATAGGATCCCACTGAGAAAGCTTGTTATGCATTTCATCAAAAGAACAACAGCTCATAATATCTAGGAGACCAGGCACAGGAGCTATGACCTATTTGCTTCTTTGAAAACAATAACAACCACATTTATCATGACCCATGCCCAAATTATGACCTAATGTATGTGCTTCAACAGTTGCAGCCATAAATAAATGATACCTTGATACAAAAACAAATAATGCTCCCCAGTTGGAATTGCATATTCTTTCAAAGCTAGGATAATATGCAGATCCTGCAATTGTATGTCCTATAGGAAGAATTGAAGTAGCTTCTAGAATTTTAAGGAAACTATTCCAATATTTCCACAAACTAAAATCAGTTACAGCTCTTTCAGAAGCATTTCTGTTATAAAGGTCTAATCTATCCATTCCATCTCATATGTACATAACACATATGAAGACATTTAAATGAATTGGCTTGAAAACGGTATGTACCATGTTGTTTATAATCACTACATTCTCTATTACATGTTTTATGTTAGTGTTCTGCATGAATAATGAGTTAGAAACCGTGTAGTGAATTTTAAAGTTTTCCTTATGATGCCTCCACAAATAAACAGGGCCTGCTCTAAAAGTTTCAGAAAGTTTTACTCCTTCAAGTGCTTAATTCGTATCTTGTCTTTCAGTTTTAGATCTTTCAGTCCCTTCTGACATCAGCATAGAAACCACATGCTGAAATTTGAAAGAAGCCTCCAGTGGTTTGATTTTTCATAAGTCAGTCAAATCTTCCACCTGCAGCATGCCACGCAGACCTCCATAGGTGTTCAGTGTGGTCACAGACTCAGGAACCACTTCCAGGTAGCTGTAGTACCAACAGTCTCAGGGGATAAAGAGGTAGTCCTCTTGTGTGGCCCCTTGGTCATCATCAGTAATAATAGGAAAATGGCTGTGTGGCAAACTTTTCTTGGGCTTCATGTGGATAATGTGTCTTCGGCCTCATGCTGTAGGAGAGCTGGTCTGGCATCTCAACTCCGCCCATCCTGTGGGGTACCTTCCTGGGGATTAAAATTTCAGAGGAAGTGAATCACCATCTTGGTGAGACATGGAAGTAGCAGACAAGGGACAGGAGTGCCCAGAACACCAGTAGCCAGAAAGCACTTGACAAGGGGGACATGGACACAGGCAGGCCCCATGAGTAAAGGAGACTTTGACCAAAGAAAATGCAGTCTAGTGGGAGGCAAGCAAGACTACTGTTACCCAATGCTGGCTCAACTACCTAACATACGAGAACCAGACACAAGAAGCAAGTGTTGGTGAAGGGAAGGTGGTTTATTGAAGTGCCAGAAGCCTGAGGAGATGGCAGACTATTGTCTCAAAGCCAATCTCATCTTTCTGTGCTTACTGAACATCTTATAAAGGGAAGCAGTAAAGGGGGTTTGTGGCAGAAAGCAAGATTTGTACAAGTCGTCATTACTTGTTCAATGGGTATCAGAAAACAATAGGTTGTCTGGTGGATTTTGTCATCAGCACTCTGTAGTTGGCCTGTTCCGGACTCCTGATCTGTTTTTCCTCAAGGTCAGTTTCTAATCTTGTGCCCAGCAGCTGTGTAAGCAAGCAGCAGGTTAATCCTAAACTTTTAAGACAGAACAAGCCAAAAGCATCCTGGAAGCAAAATGGCTTCCCTTTTGCTAGCTTCGCAATATTGTCTGAATGTCTTTTAGGATTTGCTTACAAATTGCCATCGTCAATTGCTGTTCCCATTTCTATGGGAAATAGGGTGTTGACTCTGTTCTGGCTATTTCCTGCTGAACAGTGGCAGTGATTGGGGAGTTTAGAATGGAACAGCTTGGCATGATGGAATAAATAACTTTTAGTTCCTTTTTCTAGAGGCATGGTAATTAAAGGCAGTTGTTTATCAATAGTCTGCTTTAATTGTCTGTACCCCTTTTGAATATAACAAGTAATTATTTTAAAAATCAAATAGCATCTGATGATAATTAGTAAAATGATTAAACCCAATTTGATGATGCTTGTAAGAGATCATAGTCCATCTGGTGTTGAAATATAGAGCTAAGAGACATGGAAAGTTTCAGGAGTTTTGCAGGACTTTGCCTTGAAGGAATCTGTGGGCGTGTTAATTCACAGACCAGAAGCTGCTTAGCAACAAGGGGAGCATTTCACTGATCAGAGGCTTCTGCAAGGCGGCACAACCTCGAGGCCTGCAAGCCATTGCCTGGAGCTTGTGCAAGGCAGAGCTTGGCATTGGGCCCATGGCTAAAAAGCTGATCAAAATGCCAGCCCAGCAGACAATTTGCAGCTGGAACTATCTTAAACTTCAAGGCTATTCCTGCTTCACTCCTGACCACGTCTCTGTATATAGAGAAATAGATTAGATTAGTATACAGACTCAGGGTTCCTGCTTTATGCATTTTTATCTTTAACTTGTATGCTCAGCTAGGTCTATTCTTAACTGAGGGCTTAAAATATTTATCTTAGAAAAATTTTGTAACTATTTACTCTTGTAGACAGAATTAGGTAAGGGTCCCTTGAAACCTTTGAGGAGCCTTGAAACCTGAACAAATGATCTGTACACATAATTCTATGACCAAGGACAACTGCTTACTGTAACAATAAATACTGATGTGGGATGTCCCTTAGTGCCTCCTGGCTCATGGGAATGCTGGAGGACCCCTGACTTCCCCCATCACTTTAAACTACACTTTGTCTCCGTCTCTATTATTTCCAAATCTCTTGCGACGATCCTGCCTTGGACCTGTTTTGCTGGGAGAGTAGCTGACTCCCAGCAATCTGGAATCCATGAAAATAGACTAGAAAACCAGTCTCCTGCTGCCTGAAATACAGAAGTATGTTGATTTAAGGTATGTTACAATCAAGTGGCTTGCTGTCTTATTTTTTCTATGCTAGTTTCAATTTGTGAGGAAGTGTTTATGTAAGTGCAAGAGGAGTCAAGTATCATACAAACTCTTCCTTATTCAGCAGGCATATAATCTAGATCTATTCTATTATCTAAAACTACCTAGGCTAGCAAATCTAGTGAATTTTCAAGATTTTAATTAAAGAATTAGCAGTTTCATTTGCTTTTATGACTATGATCTTTGAAAGGTTTCTCAATACCCACTGATGAACTGCTACTCCCCACCAGGCGAGCAAGGAATAACCAAAAAAATATTTGTCTACATCTAGGATACCTCCTGGCAAGTCTCTTGCCAACCTAGTGAATAAGGGAGCTAGTCCAATGTTTGGCTACAGTGTTGTTGCGAACAGAAAAAAGAACCACTGAAGTTACCATAAGACAAATTCCATTTTAAGTTTCATTGCCTAGACATTGTGATGCCCATTCTTTGCCATCCCATGCGCATATAAAAATGTAGCTGGAGACACACAACCTTATGTGTGGCATTTTGGAGAGTCAGCTAATATTAAAATAAGGATATTTCCACATACTGATAAAGACCATCCCTTATAGGGATCAAAGGCCTTACATAAATTTGAGGGTAGGCCTATCCCATGATCCTCAGCAGGAGTTTCACATTTAAAGAAACAGAGTGTGGGTTGGGGTTGTTCTTGAAGATGCATGAGTCTGACCCAATAAATAACCTGAAATTTTGGGGTGGTATGGAATTGGAGGCTCAAGAGCCCTGAGGTGTTATTACTAAAAGTACCAGCAGATCATTATGGTCATGAATAGAACAAGGTGGCCTATCCAACATCAGGACAAATTAGCACAAAAGGATATGGATTGGGAAATTTGAATCAGGATATTGTCTTGCTAGGCCTTAGTAACAGGGAGTATGTGTAAGAAAAGGAGAAAACAGAAACTATTCATTGTTACAGCCTCACTTAAAGGAGTATTTCAGGTCCTCTATAAGCCGGTAGTTCCAGGTATTGTGGAACAGGTATTCGGTGGTGCTCGCTTTACTCGGGAATGGTGTATGCATGGCTTGATACATTATCAATGGTGACCACAGAATAACCAGCTCATCGTTTTTCATCTTTTATGAAGCTTCTCCCATACATGTATAATTCCCAGTCTGGCAATGTCAATGGACAATCTTGTAAGTCTAGGGAACTGGAATAACATGCTTGTTGTAGACGTCTGGAGGGAAGAGTCTGTTATCCTTTTCCTCTGAATGGGTGAGGGGTATCTGGAATTGTGGAACATTTTCAGGCAGAACCTGTAGGTGGAAGTGTTGTTTTTCTGGAGAGAAAGTTACTCATATATTTAATTTACAAAGCAAGCCCCGACCTAACAGCAGGATGAGGCATTCAGGCATATATAGAAAAGTGTTTTTCAGTTCCAGATCTCCCATCCAACACTTTAAAGGTTGAAGAAATGCTTTTTGCTATAATTTTCTAATTACTTCCTCTGGGCACTGTTTGTGTAGTGTTCTCAGCAAGTTTTGTATTTAACACAGAATATCTAGCTCTTGTATCCACTAGAAAGTCAATTAGTTGATTCCTCATTGTCAGTCGTACCTGTGACTCCTGTGGGGATATTATGATAGGGTTGGAAGGATCAAGAGCAGCTCCTAGGCCTCTTAATTCATTGTGGACTCACATTCCTGTTCTAACAACTGACATGAGGGTTTTTCTCCATCTCCGCCTGGGGTTCCTTGCTTTTTTTCAGTTTGGGGAAATCTGCCTTCCAGTGATCCTCCTCTCCACAATAAGCATACTTATTTTTACTAAGAGGAGCCTGTAGCCTCCACCTGGAGTGAGAGTTTTTTTCTGTTTCGTCAATGTCCCTTTCCCACAGTTTCTGTGTATATGGTGGGCTGTTTTAATTTTCTGCCTTCTCTGACATTGTATACTTTAAAGGCTACATCCACCAACAGGGAGGGGTTCATCCCAAATACACCATCTCATGTTTGTAATTTTCTCCTTATATCTGGAATGCTATGTTAAATAAAGGTCATGTTAACCACTCTCATATTTTCAGGGGCTTCTAGATCTGCATCCCTGTGTTGACAGTAGACTAGATATATACATTCTAGAAATTCAGAGTTTTTTTTCCCCACAATATTATGGGGGTACAAATGTTTAGGTTATATATATTGCCTTTGCCCCATGCAAGTCAGAGCTACAAGCATTCCCATCCCTCAGACAGTGCACACCACACCCATCAGGTATAAATGTACTCATCCCCTCCCCCCACCTGCCCAACAACCCTATGAATGTTACTACCATATATGAACATAGTGTTGATTAATTAGTACCATTTGATGGTGAGTACATGTGTTGCTTGTTTTTCCATTCTTGTGATACTTCATTTAGTAGAATGGGCTCCAGCTCCATCCAGGATAATATAAGAGCTGCTAGTTCACCATTCTTTTTGTGGCTGAGTAGTACTCCATGGTATACATATACCACATTTTATTAATCCACCCATGTATTGGTGGACACTTGGGTTGTTTCCACATCTTTGCAATTATGAAATTTGCCTCTATAAACATTTGAGTGCAGATGTCTTTTTTATAGAATGTCTTTTATTCTTTTGCATAGATGCCCAGTAATGGGATTGCTGGATCACACAGTTCTACTTTTAGCACTTTGAGATATTAATATCTCCATATTACTTTCCATAGAGATTGTAATAGTTTGCAGATTGAACAGCAGTGTATGAGTGTTCCTATCTCTCTGCATCCACACCAACATTTGTTGTTTTGGGACTTTTTGATAAAAACCATTCTCACTGGAGTTAAATTATGTCTCATTGTGGTTTTGATTTGCATATCCATGATGATTAGAGATGTTGAATGTTTTTTCATATGTTTGTTGGCCATTATTCTGTCTTCTTTTGCAAAGTTTCTGTTCATGTCTTTTGCCTGCTTTTTAATGGAGTTGTTTGATTTTATTCTTGTTGAATTTCCTGAGTTCTATATAGCTTCTAGTTAACAGTCCTTTATTGCAGATATTTTCTTCCATTCTTTAGGTTGTCTATTTGCTCTCATGATAGTTTCCTTGGCTGTGCAGAAGCTTTTTAACTTGATCAAGTCCATTTATTTATTTTTGTTGTTGTTGTGATTGCCTTTGGGGTCTTATTCATAAATTCTTTCCATAGGCTGATGTCTATCAGAGTTTTTACAACATTTTCTTCTAGAATTCTTATAGTTTCATGCTTTAGGTTTAAGTCTGTTGTCCATTGTGAGTTGATTTTTGTGAGAGGTGAGAGGTGCAGATCCTGTTTCAGTCTTGTATATGTGGCTATCCAATTTTCACAGCACCATTTATTGAAAAAGGTTTCTTTTCCCCAGTGTATATTTTTGTCTGCTTTGTCAAAGATCAGATGACTATATGAGGATGGTTTTATATCTGAGTTCTCAGTTCTGTTCCATTGGTCTATGTCTCTGTTTTTCTGCCAGTACCATCCTGTTTTGGTTACTATACACTTGTAGTATAGCTTAAAGTCTGGTAAATTGGTGCCTTCCAACTCGTTCTCTTTGTTTAAGGTTACTTTTGCTATATTGTGTCTTCTCTGGTTCCATACAGGTGTAGAATTCTTTTTCCAAGATCTATGAAAAATTATGTTGGTATGTTAATAGGGATTTCATTAATTCTGTAGATTACTTTAGGTAGTATAGACATTTTAACAATATTGATTCTGCCAATCCATGACCATGGTATGGTTTTCCACCTGTTTACATCCTCTGCTATTTCCTTCCTAAGTTTCATAGTTTTCCCTGTAGAGGGGTTTGACCTCCTTAGTTAAATGTATTCCTAGGTATTTTATTTTCTTTGTTGCTATTGTGAAGGGTATTGAGTCTGATTTGTTTCTCAATTTTACTATTGTTGGCATATAGGAATGCTACTGATTTGTGTACATTGATTTTGTAGCCTGAGACTTTGCTGATTTTTTTTTATCAATTCCAGTAATCTCATGGCAGAATTTTTGGGGTTTTCTAGATATAAAATCATAACATCAGCAAAGAGCAACAGTTTGACCTCTTCTGCACCCATTTGGTTCCCCTTGATTTCCTTCTCTTGTCTGATTGCTCTGGCTAGGACTTCCAGCACTATGTTGAATATAAGTGTAATAGAGGGAAACCTTGTCTGGTTCCAGTTCTAAGTGGGAATGGTTTCAATTTTTCCTTGTTCAGTATGATGTTGGCTGTGGCTTTGTTGTACAAGGCTTTTATCATTTTTAGGTAAGTCTCATCTATGCCTATTTTGTTAATTGTTCTTATCATAGAAAGGTGCTTAATTTTGTTGAATGGTTTTTCTGCATCTATTGAGAGGATCATATGGTCTTTGTTTTTACTTTTCTTTATGGGGTGAATTACATTTAAAGATTAGTGTATGTTGAACCATCCCTGTATCTCTGGGATAAAGCCCACTTGGTCATGGTGGATTTTTTTTTTATAAGAAACTGAATTTGGGCCAGGCACGGTGGCTCACGCCTATAATCCTAGCACTCTGGGAGACCGTGGCGGGAGGATTGCTTGAGATCAGGAGTTTGAGACCAGCCTGAGCAAGAGCGAGACCGTGTCTCTACTAAAAATAGAAAGAAATTAGCCAAACAACTAAAAAATAGAGAAAAATAGCTGGGCACAGTGGCGTGTTTCTGTAGTCCCAGCTACCCAGGAGGTTGAGGCAGGAGGATTGCTTGAGCTCAGGAGTTTGAGGTTGCTGTGAGCTAGGCTGATGCCACGCACTCTAGCCTGGGCAACAGAGTGAGACTCTGTCTAAAAAAAAAAAAAAGAAAAGAAAGAAACTGAATTTGGTTTGCTAGGTTTTACTGAGAGTTTTTGCATCTATATTCATTAGGGATATTGTCCTATAGTTTTCTTTTTTTTGTTTTTTTTTTGGGGGGGTCCTTTCCTGGTTTTGGTATCAGGGTGATGTTTGCTTCATGGAACTTATTGGGGAGGATTCCTTCCTTCTCAATGTTGTGGAATAATTTCTGCAGGTTAGGCACCAGTTCTTCTTCATAGGTCTGGTAACATTCAGCGGTGAAACCATTTTTTTGTTGTTGTTGGAAGATTTTTAATTGCTACTTCAATTTTGTTCTTGGTATGGGTGTTCAGGATTTCTATTTCTTCCTGATTGAGTCTTGGAATATTGTGTATTTCTAGGAATTTGTCCATTTCCTTAATGTTTTCAAGTTTTTATACGTAGAGATTTTTATAGTATTCACATATGATATTCTATATTTCTGTGGAATCAGTTGTAATATCTCCTTTTTCATTTCTGATTGAGCTTACTTGGGCCTCTGTTTTCTATTTCTGGTTACTCTAGCAAGAGGTCTATCAATTTTGTTTATCTTTTCAAAGAACCAACTTTTTGTTTCATTAATGTTCTGTATTGTTTTGTTTTGTTTTCAGTAGTCTGATTTCATGTAGTTCTGCTCTGACCTTAGTTATTTCCTTTCTTCTGTCAGGTTTGGGTTTGATTTGCTCTTCCTTTTCTAGTTCCTTGATATGATTCATAAGATTGTTGATTTGTGATCTTTCTGTCTTTTTGATATAGGAATTTAAGGCTATCAATTTCCCGTTAGGACTGCTTTTGCTGAATCCCATAGATTTTGATACCTTGTTTTCCCGTAGTCATTTAGTTTAAGGAATCTTTTGATTTCCATCTTATTTCCTTCTTGACCCAATAATTATTCAATAGTAGGTTAATTTTCATGACTTTGTGTAGAATTGAGTGTTTCTGTTGGAGTTGATTTCTAATTTTATTTCACTGTGGTCTGAGAAGATGCATGATATAATTTCTATTTTTTTTTAATTTGTTGAGACATGTTTTGTGACTTAAGGTGTGTTCAATCTTAGAGAATATTCCATGTGCTGATAAGAAGAATGTATATCTGGTAGTATTTGGGTAGAATGTCCTGCAAATGTCTGTTACGCCCATTTGCTATAGAGTCCCATTTAAGTCCAGTGTTTCTTTGTTTATTTTCTGCTTGGAGGATCTGTCCAATCCTGTCAATGTGTGTTGAAGTCCCTAGCTATTATGATGTTGTTGTTTAACACTTTCTACAGATCTTATAGGGTTTGCATTATTAATATTGGTGCACCTCTGTTAGGTGCATAACTATTTAGGATTGTTATGTCTTCTTGTTTAATTGCTCCCTTTACCATTATATAATGACCATCTTTGTCTTTCTTTACTATTGTTGATTTGAAGTCTATGTTATGTGGTATGAGAATGGCTACACCTGCTTTCTTTTGGTTTCTGTTAGCATGTAATATTGTTTTCAACCCCTTCACCTTGAGTCTGAACGAGTCCTTATGGGTTAGATTTATTTCCTGGAGACAGAAGGTACTTGGCTTGTATATTTTTTAATCCATTCAGTCAGCCGATGTCTCCTGAGTGAGAAATTTAAGCCATTTATGTTTATTGAAAGAATTAATAAGTGGGATGCATCTCTGTACATTCTGTTGGGTAGAACCTCATTGCTTTTTTTTACCTCCTGAACTATTTTTTTACCTCCTGAACTATTATTTTATATGGGCTCTGAGCTTTACCTTTTGGGTGATTTTACACTGGTGAGTGTTGTGCTGATTGATGTATAATGCCAATCTGAGTACTTCCTGCAGGGCTAGTCTGATCTTGACAAATTCTCTCAGTATTTTCTTGTATGAAAAAGTCTTTATTTCTCCCCCATATAAGCAACATAGTTTTACAGGATACAAAATTCTAGGCTGGCCATTATTCTGTTTAAGAAGACTGAGGATGGGGCCCTAATCCCTTCTGGTTTGTAAGGTCTTAGTTGAGATATCTGCAGTTATTCTGATGGGTTTTCCTTTGTAAGTAACCTGTTGTGTTCACCTTAATGGCTCACAAGAGTTCCTTCTTCATTTTAACTTTGGTCAGTCTGATGACTATGTGTCATAGCGATTGCTTCTTTCAAGTGAATTTCCCAGTGGTTTGTTGAGCTTCTTCTACTTGCATATATAAATTTCTATCAAGACCAAGGAGGTTTTCCTCAATTATTCCCTCAAATAGGTTTTCCAACCCTTATGTGTTTTCTTCTTCACCCTCATGGAGACCTATGATTCTTATGTTTGGTCTCCTTACATAATCCCATATTTCTTGTGGGGTTTGTTCCTTCCTCTTATTTCTCTGTTCTTTATCTTTGACTGACATGTTTAATTGGAAGATGTTGTCTTCAAGCTCTGAGATTATTTCTTCTGCATGGTCTAGTCTATTCTCTAATCTTTCCACTGTGTTTTGTATTTCCTTCAATGAATTTTTCATTTCCAGAAGTTCTATATGATTTTTAAAAATAATTTGAGTTATTTAGTGAATTTTCCATTCATTTCCTGTATTGTTTTTGTGGTTTCTTCGTGTTGGTTTTCCAATTTCTCTTGTATTTTGTTGAGCTTCCTTATAACTCAAATTTGAAATTCTTTATCTGTCATTTCTATATTTTTGTTTTGGGTGGTATCCATTGGTAATGAGTTGTTGTTTCCTTTTGGGGGTGTCATGTTGCTCTGATTTTTCATACTTCAGAGTTGTTTCACTGATTCCTTCTCATCTGGCCTCTCGATTGAGTCCTGGGGGTACTGGATCTGGCTTGCAGGCCTGTCCCTGTATCCCCAAAGATTAATCCCTGGCCATCCTAAGAAGAGTGCTGGTCCTGAGTTGCCTATGGGGTTCAGGCAGATTTGATGATCTTCTTGGGTTGCCTAGGTCCTGCTATCTTCACCTCTTCCCAACAGTGTGAGTTGTGTTGGGTCCCCCAGGTTAATCTCTGATATGGTGGGTGGTACTTGTGAGTACCAATAAGCTATGTCCTTTTTTCTTTTCACTGGGCTCCAAGCCTCTCTGAGTTTGATCCTTGTGGATATTTACTCCTCTTTATCTTCTTTCATCTTGGCTTTACAGTTTTTTTCTGTGGGGTCCTAGCTGTCTCTGTTATATCTCTCTGTGATCCACACCTGAGCTACACCTCTTCTCCCATCTCCTCTATCCAATATCCTGGTTTCCTGCCAGGTCGGTCAAATAAGACATGTCTCTAGTCAGCCATCTTAGACATCTCTTACTGAGCAACTTAAAAATCAAACAGGTAAAGGGGGTATGTGGCAGAAAGCAAGCTTTCTACAAGTTATCATGACTTCCTCCATGGGTATCAACAAACAATAGGTCATCTGATGGATCTTGTGATCAGCAGTCTGTGTTTGGCATGTTCCACACTCTTGACCGGTTTTTCCTCAAGGTCATTGTCTAATCTTGTGCCCATCAGGTGTGTAAACAAGCAGCAGGTTAATTCTAAACTTTTAAGACAGAACATACTGAAAGCGTACAAGAAGGAAAAAGCTCCCTTCTAACATGCCTAGTGATATACTCTTAATGGCCCTTGGGGTGTGTGTATACTATACCTAGAACATCAACATTCAATCTGGGTAGTCATGAGAAGAGCAGAGGAAGGCCTTACACTTGGCACTTCCTGAGAGGTGGATGGGGAGGGTTAGTCTATTACATAACAACAGTGTGCTCATCAGGGGAGGCTGTGCTCAGTGAGCTGGGGACCCTAGGGCAGGGGACCTAGGGAAGAGGGAAAAATATGGAAGGAATTAAGAAAACTATTGTATAATTGGGCTGAAAATTTCATGTTCTCTAAGGGGAGTCATAAACTCTAAGGGGAGTTCATGTTTTCTAAGGGGAAAAATAAATGGCATTGGTGCAAACTTTGGGTAATCACTTATTTCTTAATCCTAAATGAGGAAAGGATTCAACATGTAATTAAAAGAGGGCATTGTAAACAATGGTAAGGAGAGGGAAGCTCCTCCTTAAAGGAATTCTGAGGGTAGAACTGCACTTTATAGAAACTAAATGGAGTTGGGTGTGATTGATGGAATATAAGAGTAAGGTGATGTCAGGAATAGAAAAATTAGGATGTGTAATAATAGTTTATTATCAAGTTAAACTTTTGCTTACCTATGATCAAGCAATTCCTGTCCTAGGAACTTAGTCACATAGTTGTGCCTATCAATGTTCATAGCAGCACTATTGGTAAGTTTATTCCACAACCTAGACCAAGAACTAGTCCTTAATAGCTTAATGGGTAAATAAATTTATATTCATTCAATGGAATAATTCTCAATAATAATGTGAACAAAATACTAATACATGCAACAACATGGATGAATTTCACAGAAATTATGAGACAAAGAAACTAGACCCAATGAAGTAAAGTATAATTTACTTTGTATAAAGTTCTAGAATATTCCAAACTAATCTAATATTCCAAACTAATCTATGGTAATGGAAATACAATCAGTAGTTTCACTTACACCGGTTGACTTACATGAGGCAGTTTGATTAATAGAAGAAAAAGCATACAAATTTATTTACTGTGTATACATGGGAGCCTTTAGAATGAACACCCAAAGATACAGGGGAAATTGTCCATTTTTATGCTTCGCTTCAGTAAAGTATAGGCAGCCATGTAGAAATATGTTTGGACAAAAAGGGTATGGTCTAGTACTAATAGACTGAGTGGGGATACCCAGCAAGCCCTGTCTGTCTAGTTTCTTCTTGGCCTCTGTGGGCATGAATTCCTTTCTCCTGAATGTGGGGCAGTGCCCTTTCTGGAATGGGAGTCTTGTGACCTACAGACAAACAAGATAGATCAGATAAGTTCTTATGGCCAATTTTTGCACATAGTACGGTTAGGTCTTATAGCTAGCTTTTGAGAAAAGCGGTTCTGGTTTCCATGACCTGCCTTGGGGAAGAGAGTTTCTGTGGGTAGCCTCAGGGGAGAATGAAACTAAGAGATAGGAAGATAAGAAGGTCAGAGAAAAACTTTTGCTTCTGAGGCTCCTACTGAGGCCCCTAATGAGGCCTTTATTTTGGGGTACTGTTTTGTTTCTTTCTTTCTTTCTTTCTTTCTTTCTTTCTTTCTTTCTTTCTTTCTTTTCTTTCCTTCTTTCCTTCTTTCCTTCTTTCCTTCTTTCCTTCTTTCCTTCTTTCCTTCTTTCCTTCTTTCCTTCTTTCCTTCTTTCCTTCTTTCCTTCTTTCCTTCTTTCTTTCTTTCTTTCTTTCTTTCTTTCTTTCTTTCTTTCTTTCTTTCTTTCTTTCTTTCCACAGAGTCTCACTCTGTTGTGCAAGCTAGAATTCCATGGCATCAGCCTAGCTTACAGCAACCTCAAACTCCTGGGCTCAAGTGATCCTCCTGCATTAGCCTCCCAAGTAGTTGGGATTACAGGCATGCTCCACTACGTCTGGCTAATTTTTTTTCTATTTTTATTAGAGACGGGGTCTCACTCTTGCTCACACTGTTCTCAAACCCCTGACCTCAAGAAATCCTCCTGTTTTGGTCTCCCAGTGTGCTAGGATTACAGGTGTGAGCCACCATGCCCAGCCAGTTTCAATACTTTAAAGGATCTTGCATTTGTGGGAAGATCTGGGAGGGAGAAGAAAACATATTGAAGTCCTGGACCAGGTAGAAAAGAAA
>CAUYRT010016399.1:0-138478 GCA_963574885.1 Lepilemur ruficaudatus | reverse complement strand
TTGATATATTGCAAATATAATTGGGTAATTGGTCAACCAGCTTGCTATCTATAAAATGTCATTATTTTTGTGACAAAAGTTAAATTTTCTCTTCTAATGAATATGATGTGTAACAAGGGAATTAGGTATTAGTTTCTAAGGGTGCTCTGAGTTGTTTGTTAAAAATTCTTGGAAAGGCCAGGCGCTGTGGCTAACGCCTGTAATCCTAGCACTGTGGGAGGCTGAGGAGGGCGGATTGCTCAAGGTCAGGAGTTCGAAACCAGCCCGAGCAACAGCGAGACCCTGTCTCTACTAAAAATAGAAAGAAATTAATTGGCCAACTAAAAAAAAAAAAGAAAGAAAGAACAAATATATATTTCACAATATTATAGAGGGGCACCAGGTAGGGAATATGGAGAGTAAAAGATGGCAGAGGAGGGAGGCCCAACATTAAGGATGACACCACGAAAGGGCTCGATGCTCACGCTGACCTGCAGAAGACCACTGAGGGACAGCTAGCTGCCCTGTGTCAATGTGGCCCCCTTCCATATCGAGAAGTTTTCAGTGATGATCTGAAAGGAGCGGAGCATCTCCTCTGTGTGGTGGAATGACCTCTCAGCTTCACCTGGCCAGCACCAAAGATGCCTGAAGCTGACTCATCTTCCTTGGCAGCCAAAGACGGAACACCACGCCTTCAAGTGCAGCGTGTTTCAGCAAACGTGAGCATGAGAGGTGGACTGCGCCAACTCTCAGAGCAGCGAGGCTCCAACTCCAGCGTGCCAAAGAGTCATCAAGGCCGTTTGGTACAATACAAATGCAGGTAGAGGCACTACCTCCAAGAGATTCTGATTCTGCTCATCTGGGGGTGGGGCCTTGGAATCTGCATTTTAACAAGCACCGCCCCCAACACATCTGACAGAGGAGTGTCAAATTTTTTTGTTCTGTTGTTTATCAAGCAGTTCCTTCAGTTGGACTCAAACTAAAAATGCTGTCTCTTGGCAGCAGCTGAAATCTCAGTTTAATTATTTTATTCTTAGTTGGGAATCTGCCCCATACAGGCGGAAATTTGGGCAGAGATTATATCCAGACTTTGGGGCTCCCCTCTCTGGCTCTCTTCTTTCCAGGACTCCCCCCTCATTTTGTAGAGGCTGTAGTTGCCCTGAACTCTGCCCTCTTGTTCTTGAAGCCAGAAGCACAGCTGGTTTTCTAGCAGAGTTCTTTCCTCCCTACCTCTAACAGAGCTGCAGCTTCCCTCAGGCTAAAAGCTGTAAAATAATGTTCTGTATTCCAGGTGTCCACTCCCTTCCTGAATCTGTTTGCTTGTGTTCATTCTCTATTGTCTTCAGGTTGTTGTTTCTTAATATTCTGCACTTTAAAGTTAGTGGCAGGTGGGTGGGTCCCCAGTAGGGTCTTACTCTGCTATACCGGAAACGGAACTACTGGATCAGACTTTGAGAATCTTCCTTCTCTAGTGTCCCTTGAGACTCGTCTAGACGGAGGCTGGCCATGCTGAAAGAATGCTTGCATCCTCTTTCTGTACTTTACCCTGCCATTGCCTACTAGACCGTATCTAGCAATCTGTAGACATTTCACTTTACTCTAGAATCATAAATGAGAATTAGCCAATGCAGGAAGAGTGGTGTGGTATTTGCACTACCTTTAAGAATGACGCCCCAAACTTAGCTGAAATGTAAATATAGTTTGCAGTCAACAACTTGTCTAGAAATCACCATTTTGGTCTCATCTCTAAACAGCTTCCTTGTAAGTCCTTCTATCTTTGGCTCTTGCTGGCCTCCCAGGCCTCGCTTGCCCTGCCCACCAGTGGCTCCAGAAGCTTGCAACATTTTACCATTCCAGTGTTCCTGAGACCTCTGTCCTCTCCAGGATTGTGTCACTCATACTTATGGTTGCAGCCATGCTGGTTTATTGTAATCTGATAGACCTACTGCTGTAAATTTTTACTATGCCAGCAAAAGCAAAATGGTTAAATTCTTGAGTTTCTAATCTAATTCTCTTAAATCGGAAAAATTAGCAGGGCTCTAACAACTTCAGATTGTGAAATACCCCAGTATTCTGCATCACTCAAAACCCCAGGGCACCAACTACAAGATAAGATTGATGAAAGAGTCTGGAAGTCAGCAACAATCTTGAGTGATGGATGTTTTTAAACTTCCACATTGCTGATGAAAGCTATTCGTGGCTCACTAAAACTAGCCCATAAAAAACCCTAAGAGGTGATGCTCCTGATACATTTCCTCCATGCCTCCACCCTCAATGCTGAGAGAAGGCATTTGAAAATGATGAGGTAACACTAACAAGGGGTTTATTTACCACCCAGAGACTGAGGAAGTAGGATGTGGAATTCTGAGAATCACCGTCTTGTGACCTGTAAATTGCTGGTCTGGCATCTGCCTCTCATTGTTTATTAATCTTTGACCTGGGAGTACAGGAGCCAACCATTAAGCTAGCCAGGTGTTAACACATGTACCTCTTGAGCAAGCTCTGCTATCGGAGAGCATCTAGTACTAAGGAAGAAAGAATAAGGGCTGAGCGCCCAGAATGGACAGCACGGAGCCTCGCATGTAAAGTTAAGCTCCTGCACTTCCTGGTTGCCAGGAAGACTCTGGAAGGCTCGGAGGCCCTCCCCCAGCATTTAAGCCATGGGCATTCTCACTGTACTTCCAAATCGTTCGTTTTAATCTGCTGGGTGGATTAGAATCCCACGTAAACGTAAGGATTTCCTGATTCCTGACGTGTTTGCTGGGAGAGAGATGGAGCAACAAGGAACAACACAGAACACTCTGGTTCATTTAAGGATATGAGCTTTTAGCGTTTTCATGACAACTCTAACCCTAATGGCTGCAGACAGAGGTCCCGAGAAATCCATTCCTGTGGAAAAGCAGTCGTTCCCTTCCCTGATAGTGACTGGGGCTGAAGGACGAGCAACAGCAGCGACCTCATGATGAGGATGGCAGAGCCTGGCGTGTGGGGAGTGGAAAGGTCATCTCAGGTGACTGGAGTGCAATGGCATTCTGTAGATGACAACAGGGAAAGCACCGTACTCTTGCGAAAGATGTCACAAATCTCTTATTTCATCCTTACTATCTGTTCCATCGTGTACTTCATAAGACTTTGGATTTTGTCATAAAGGGTAATATGCATTTTGGGGGAGAGTGAGGGGGAAAGATATCTCCAAAAACCATGTCCATTTTACTAAAGAGGAAAATGAAACCCAGAGAGGTTAAGTGACTTGCCTAAGAACACACAGCTAATGAGTGGTCAGTCAGGACACTGGAACCAAAATAGTCTTACTCCCTTTACAGTTCTTTTTGTTTGGATTTCTTTCTTCATAGTGTTGCCAAATATTATTATAAATAATAGTGTGGGGTTGGCCTGCCATGTGTTAGAATGGGCAGAATCTTTGCAGAAAATTACAGGCATGACAAAGGTAGATAATTTGATTGTCCAGTGAGATTTTTATTACAATCTCACAAAGCTGCCAGTGCCTTAGCAAGGCAGAATTAAGTATGTTCAGAAGGATTACAAGTTGCTCTATGATAGAAGGTGCTCAAACAAATGTTTTAATAGTATAGGGCAGCACTGTATTCCATGCTACAGAGACTCTAGTAAAGAAACTGAATAAGGTGTAGATGCCTCTCTACTGGGTCATAGCTATTTGGGCACTTATTTCTGCCCAGCGTTCCTTTGTGCACTTTCGTTAACTATACTGCAAGGTAAACATATTGTATTATTGTTGCAGAGGGAGATCGCTTCTGGCCTGGGAGATCAGGAAAGCTGAAACCAGAGGTGGCATTTCAGCTGAAATATTAACAATTTGGCGATTAAATTCTGTTCAAATAAGATTTATGCAACACTTACTGCACAATTTGGACTTTGCAACATTGTTTCATTTAATCCTTCTAACAACTCAATTGGAAAGGGTCGCTTATTTCACAGAGGAGGGACCTAAGGCTCAAAGGATTAACTTGTTGGAGCAGACGCTATCAGGGCTCTGCCCAGATGGCCTTTGCTGGGCCAGCTCCTGCTGGCGTTGGCTGCCGACTGGTTCACACTGACCTTTCTCCTGAGGACGGCTCTTAGCTGATGGGCGCAGCCTTGCCTGAGGTGTGACCTGGAAGGCAAAGTCAAGCAAACCGCGATGACAAAGAGATAGAAAATATGAAAAACTGCTGAAAAGAGATGTCAAAATTGGATTTCCCGGATCTGTTTTCCACCTAATAGACATTCCAGGAAGAGAGACTTAAAAATTTTTCGTTTTAATGAAGGATAGAAAATAAACCATTTGAAAAAGTGAATTTCCTTGAAGTGCCCTCAGGTAGTAAGTAGCAATAAGGAGGAAAAAGGTCACACACACATAGATGTCACTTAGTGAAATTTCAGCTTCTTAAGGACACCAAGGAAGCTTGGCTAAAACTAAAGAGAAAATTCTACAAATTTCTGGAGGGAGACATACAAAGTTTCAATAATTAGACTGGCACCTGACTGCTCATCTTCCACATGGGAACTATCTACAAAGTTCTAAATTTTTCTGGAGGAAAATGATCTTGGACCTAGAATTCTATATTCCCTTTACTGTCCCTTACTTAAGAGTGAGAGCAAAATAACAATGTTCTTGGACATGCAAAGACCCAGACAAGATTGCATGCATAATTTGCGGGGCTCAGTGCAAAATGAAAATAAGGAGTCCCTTGTTCAAAAAGTATTAAGAATTTCAAGAGAGCAACTGCAGAGCATTAAAATAAGTGTGGAGACCCTCTGAATGCAGGGTCCGGGGCACTGCATCAGTCACATGCTCAGGTGGCTGAGGAAGCTCACCATCCATGAACTCTTCCTGAAAAAAAGAAAAACTAATTCAAAAAAGAGATGGGCACAAAATAAATAAATAAATAAGAAAACAAACAAAAAAAAACTCCCCATCCCAGTAAAACATATAAAAAATTATTGTCTAAAGTGTAATCCTCTTTATGAAGTTTAAAGTAGTGATTTTTAGAATACTAGTAAGAATAGAGGAAAAATTATTTTAAAATTATACATTAAAATTTGATAATTTTGACAACATAGCGAGAGGAAAGAGAAACATAAAAAGCATACTTAATGACTTGTTAGACTCCGGCCAGGGATGTTTTAGATACTAATTAATTAGAACAAAATATATGTTAAAAATTAACTTTAAATATTTAAACGTAAGCACAATATTTAAAGATAACCACAAAATTAGTGACTTATGGCAACACATGTTTGTTACTTCGTGGTTTCTGCAGATCAAGAATCTGGGCGTGGCTGAGCTGGGTCGCCTGCCTCAGGGTCTTTGCACGGTTGTGGTCTAGATGGTGGCCACACTGGGGTTCCTCACTGAGTGAGGAAGGACGTGCTCTCTGAGCTCGCATGGTGTTGCTGGGATCCCGTTTCCAAACTGAGGGCCTCAGTTCCTAGCTGGCTGCCAGCTGAAGCCCACCTTCAGCCTGTTGCCGTGTGAATCTCCCCAACCAACACGGTCACTTTGTGACAGCCAGTGAACTGGGTGGGAAGGCAGTGAAGAGTCTGCCGAGGAAGGAAGTTGCAGTCTTACATAACGTGATCACAGCGGCGTGGCATCCGTGGCCTGTGCCGGGTTCTAGCCATCAGAAGGGAGCCGCAGGGCCCAGCCACACGCAAGTGGAGGGGAAGGCAAGACTGTGGGCGCCAGGAGCAGGGGTCGCTAGCCCAGCACTCACCCATTCACACCAGGGCCTGGCAGACGGGGAGACGCGGTCGCACCTGGTTGTACAAAGCCTCACCTGCTTGGCAGAGTAAGCGTCTTCCCCATAATGGGCTCAAGTGCACTCGTATACAATCCGTCACTATTTGTGGAATGAACGTGTCAGTGGCTGCAAACGAAAGCAGTTTTGAAAAACAGAGTTTGGCACCATTAACAGGTTGTTTGAAATTTGCATTTTAAAATGGATTTGGCAGTTCTGCATATTAAAAGGTCAAAGTGTCGTGCTGTGAAAGAGAAAACAAGAGCTTAAACATTCCAGAACAAAATTTTCCACAGGACGCCCTTGTGTTTGCCTTTGCATCTGGACTGTTGTCATAGTCCTGCCACCGCAGCCATTTACATCTGAATCACATTTCTCTCTTGAGGAGTAAATATAGTTCAGTGCTTCCTTTGAAATGTCCTTCACTCAAGAAGAAAAACATGTCTGGGATACATATTTCCACAACCATACCGGCATAAATCTGAAAATCTGTATGCAAATGGATGGTGACTGCCTTGTGTTGACCCCTTCGGCTGGTGTCTTTAAGATGGCATTATTGAGAACTGACCCTGTTACTGCTACTGTTTTTTCTTGGAATGAGAACCAGGCCACTGCTCATTCTGAAAAGCGCTGTGTGAGAGTCAGGAACTCTGGGTTCTTGTCCCAGCTTTAGATGAGCTGGGTGGCCTTGGCCAGTCACCCTCCCTGTCTGCACCAGTTTTCTTATCTATGGAATGGTGGGGTTGGATGAATAGCAATTCAGGGATCTACCCGTCTGCAGGGAGATTCCAGGTGACCACGATTAGATGCTGTGGGGGGCGCCGTGGTGCTCTTTACTGGGCGGTGCAAACACTCTCAACTGTGGGGAAGATGGCCCTCTAGTGGCTCACAGCTGTCTCCTCTGGAGGATGGCCCTAGGCCACACAGGAGCTTCCTCCCCTGGGAGATCATGCTCCTGGGCCCGGTGTCTGACAGACATTTGCCTCCACGCAGAGCCCAGTGTGTGGCCCCATTCATGTCCTCGAGCACCGGCAGGACTGGCTGGTTGGGCTCCAGGGGAAAGCACACGCTTACTTAGCTTCTCCCTGACCCATCCTGCTTCTCTCGCCCCCCTCCTCCTGGGTGCCCCCAAAACCCAACATGCAAGAGTGCTTGTCTCAGGCTCTACTACTAGGAACCCTGATCCAAGAAAGCTACCTTAGAGGGGAGAGCTCATGGGTGTGGGATTGGGATTTTTGGAATTTTCCTGAGGGCGTAAGGTCATCATGAAAATGGGGGATGGCGAGGTATACAAACGGAGAGAAATCCTTTAACTAAAGCACTAGGTATATTGAAATAAATATGCACTCTTTAGGTATGTTGAAATAAATATGCAATCTTTATCGAAAATTTAGTTTACATTTGAGGTAATGGTGGAACCTCTAAGTGGAAACATCCGCTTGTTCCTGGCTCAGTGTGGGCACTCAGTGAATAACTATTGAACTAAATTAGGTTGAATTTCTAAAGAGTAGCCTAGAATTATTGTAAGATACTTGATTACAGGAGGGATTATGCTTTGGGGGCACAAAGGAGAGAGGAGAGAGCATATAAAGAGAAATCTTGTGCCCCGGGGCCGAGGGCTCTCTTTGTCCTGACCCCTCTAGGAAGAGTGTCGGCCAGCAGGACCAGGGGAAGGTGATGATTTGAGGGTTAATCTTAGCGGGCATGTCTAGATTGCAGGCGCCAGCCCTGGGGAGGCATCCTGGTAGGCTTGGAACCCCATCTTCTGTACCACCAGCCACCTCCCACTGCACTGGTAGCCCTGACAGAGGAGGCAACTCCCTGCTCTCAGCAGCTCTCCTGAGTTCAGCTACCCTGCCTTTCTCAGTGTTTGGGGAACGAGAGGAGATGATAGTCTCCTTGGGCACACAGGGACAGGTCAGGGCTTCACTAACTTGGAGCCCTGTGTGCTGGGATTTGCAGTTCAAAAATGAAACACTCCGGCCTCTCCCTGCTTTTTCGTCCACACTCAGCCTTCTCTGGGGTTCTCCCATCTGCCTTTCAGACTTGTAGATATTTTGTGTCCTATCCTCTCACCACTGGGGGGTCAGGGAAAGCACTGGCAGGGGGTTCATCCTGGATTTTCCAGAGCAAGGAATGGGAGCCCAGCAGGAAGGTGAGTAGCTGTGCCAAAGAGTCCCATCCTCGCCCCAGCCCAGGACCCTGTCTGGACTTGGGGTCAGCTGTGGTCAGAGAGGGGAACATGCCCACCACCCCCACCCCCCCGCATCTGGAGGCCTCTCCTGGTTAATTTTCCATGAGGGGCCCCATGGGTGGGGGCTCATCACCTGAGCAAAGGTGACATAGGCGAGGAGGCGGGGCCTGGAATGGGGGATGTGGCCTCCTGGCATGGCCGATCCTTCACAGGTGAGGGGTTTTCCAGAGTGAGGTCTGGTATTCCTAACTACAGCCTCCAGACCCTAAACCAGGCCCTACCCCAGGGCCTTGCGGAAGCCCTGTGACACCAAACACCCTTTGGAACGGCCCCGCCCACCCCCAAGCCTATCAGGGATCCAGGCTGCGTCCTTGCGCAGGGTGTGAGTTAGTTTTCTTGGTTGGGGGTGGGGGTGGGGAGGAGGTGTGATGACAAGTTGAGGGGCGGGAAAGGAGAGAGGAAGAAGACAAAGAAAGGAAACTAAGACACCTGTCACTGAGTGGGTGACGGCTGCATGCCACGTGTGTTCTCATGACCCCTCTCCTATGACCCTCAACCTCGGGAGCCAGAAATTGCCTCTCAGACCTCAGTTTCTCCACTTGTAAAATGTGCTTAATAACCAGCTGAAGGTCTCATAGGTCATCTCACTCATCATCCCTGCACCCCACGAGAGACAGAGCCTGAGGGGTGCGCCTAGCACAAATCCAGGTGTACCTGACCTACCTGTGATTTTGCAGCATTGGAGAAGCCCAGCAGGGGGAGGCCCTAGACCAGGTGGTATTTGTGGGGGCTTTCAACAACTGGATGAAAGAATAAAAATGCCGAATACCTTCCATTTAGAGCTGGAGTTGGCACACACTTTATGCAGAAGGCCAGATAGTAAGTATTTTAGGCTTTGCAGACCGTATAGTCTCCAGTGGAGCTGCTCAGCTCTGCTGTTTTGTGTAAAAGCAGCCATAGATGTCAATGGATGGAGGTGGCTGTGTGCCAATCAAACTTTTGTTTACAAAACCAGGTGACCAGCCTGTGGGCCATAGTTTGGTCACCTCTGATTTAGAGATACACAATGTAGACGAGTCAGGTGGTTCAAGGCAAGACAAGAAGCGAGAAGGATTAGGGTTAGCAGGGCATTGCATCATTTATCTCAGTCTGTGTACACGGTATCCTCCTGGAATTGTGCAGTGCACAGACTGCACCACCATCTATTGCAGTCCTGAGGGCAAGATAAAAAGAAAACAAGCCTTACAATCTAGACTGTCCTACCTGGGAATGGCTAAATGCTAAGGCCTAGACAAGACTCTACTCTTTGGTGGGGTGACAGATTATGAAAGGGCCTCAGAAAAGAAAGTGGGAGGGTCACTTTCCTGTCCAAAGGTATCACATTCTGACAACTGATAAGGTGGCCTGCTCCCTGGAGGTAGAGGAATGCACTGCATGGAAGGTTTCCAAAACTGGTAATGTAGTAGAATGACCTTGGGGGTCTTGTTAAAACTTCTGCAGCCTAGTCTTCTGAATTAGACTCTCTTGGGCTAAAGGCCAGGAATCTGTATTTGACAGGTTTGCTGGGTGACTTGGATGTACAGCCTGGTTTGGGAACCCTGCCCTAGGAGACCTCCCAAGATTTCTGCTGGCCCTAGAGCAAAGCCGAAGTGACTGCCCCAAACTGTGCCCAGATCACCCCCCTACTCCTGGCCTTTTTGCCTGACTGTGCTATTGCCCAGAGAGGGAGACAGTGAGCTAAGGCTTAGGACATGGTTCCTGCCTTCATAGGCCCCAGTGCAATGTTCAAATCATGGCACCAGCTATAATGCCCCTCCACAGCCACATATAGATTGCTAGAGAAACCAACCTTTGAATGGCATAAATATGGCAAAGCAAGACAGTGATTAAGAGTTGTCCAACTGTCAGGCCAGGTGTGGTGGCTCGCGGCTGTAATCCTAGCATTCTGGGAGGCTGAGGCGGGAGGATTGCTTGAGCTCAGGAGTTTGAGACCAGCCGGAGCAAGAGTGAGACCCTGTCTCTACTAAAACTAGAAAAAATTAGCCAATCAACTAAAAATGAAAAAAAAAAATTAGCCAGCATGGTGGCACACGCCTGTAGTCCCAGCTACTCGGGAGGCTGAGGCAGGAGTATCGCTTGAGCCCAGGAGTCTGAGGTTGCTGTGAGCTAGGCTGATGCCACGGCACTCACTCTAGCCTGGGCAACAAAGCAAGACTCTGTCTCAAAAAAAAAAAAAAAAAAAAAAAGAGTTGTCCTACTATCTTTTTTTTTTTTTTTTAGATGATGCTGGAGAAAATCCAATGGGGCCATGTCATACCATTTTCAAGGGCAATTGGTACAAGAAATTATTCATTTCTATCTGCACCTGTTTCAAATTCTATCAGCAAAGCCATAAAGTATACAGAAAAAGTGATCGGAAAGAAAATTTAAGCTTCAATTTGAAGAATAAGGAAATATGCTGAAATATAAAGTGAGTGTACTGGTTGGTTCAGAAGTGTGCAGTATGCAAGGTTAGAATAATTGCAACCCATATTCTAGTGGTCAATACTGAAGACATAAAGAAATACATAACTAGACATAACCAACTAGAAGTACATTTTAGATTAAAATGAAAATTTATGGCAATGGCAAGAGAGGACTAGATCTACAAGTCACTCAGGTGGAGCATTTAAAAAGACCAAAGTTATAGGACTGTTCAGTGTTTGGTAGAATTCTCCAGTGAAACCATCTGGGCCTGGAGATTTCTTTTTTGGGAGCATTTTAATTACAAATTCAAGTTTGAGATTTCTTTTTTTGGGAGCATTTTAATTACAAATTCAACTTCTTTAATGGTTGAATAGTCCTATAACCATTAAGGAAATGGAATTCAAATTTAAATATCCCCTAAAAAAAAAAAAACTCTTCTGGTTTCAGCTCTGACATGTAAAGAACTTGGAAGTTGTTACTCCCATCCTCAAACGAGAACAAAACCAAAAACACCCTGAAAAATCAGTGGCTTTTCTTGGACCTATCAGAGAACTGAGGTCACAGGGCAAACTGCCACCCTGAAACCTGAAGAAACAGGCAACTCCAAAGAATCACAGGTGAGATCTTCTCACCTGGAGCAAAAGGCACTGGAGCTGTCAAATGGTGGCAACACTTACATGGTGTTTTTAACTAAGTGCTGGGGGCTGAGTGTGGGTGAGCATGAGAGTGAGAAACTCCTGGGGGCTGCAGTTTTTTGGGGGCACGCTTCTGTGGGGAACCTAGGGAGCCTCTAGGGAACCTCACCAGGTTCTCATGGTGAAGAGCCAAGAAAGATCTCCTTGTGCTCTGGCATGGGGAGGGGAAAAGTCACCACTGTGCAATATAGTCAGAGTGTGCTCCAAAACAAAGCCTACTCTCCTGGGGAAAAGTCATCACCAGAGCCTTACTTTCCCTGGGGGACAGGAGCGTTTTTCCCACTCCAGCACACACTGGCACTCTGGATTCAGTAAAAGACAGTTTTAGTGAGAAGATTATAGAATGCATCCCCTTTCCAACCTCTTATCACCACACCAACAGGGCTCCAGTACCATGACAGTGGATTACAGCTGAGAGAGCTGCAAGACAGATGCTATTTAAGAAGTAGTTCATAGGGAAGCCAAAGGCAATAGGGGAGAAAAAACAAGGCCACTGGAGGAAAAGTGAAGCCTCTGGCCCCTCTGGCTTGTCTGTGAAGTCCCATCCCAAAGGTGAGAAACCTGGCTCCATCCATGTACTTAATCATTCAGTTCCAGTGTAGACATACAGCAGTGTCAGTGTCATCAGCCTGGTGTGGTCTGGACTGAGAAGGTCAAGGCTGGTCAGATTCCTGTGCTTGAGAATTTGAAATGAGGAATGGAGAAGATGACACAGTTCATGGAAGCTGAAGGTGAAAGAAGCCAAGGGGTGGGATGGGGCCATAAAGGGTCATACGGACCACTCAAGTTACAAGTAGAGTCCTTGTGGAGACTAGAGATGTGAGAGGACAGGGAAGGTGCGAGCCAGTCAGGCCCAGAGACCAGAGCGGACCCAGGGAGAGGCTGGGTCCTGTCGATGGCAGAATGCTGGGGTGAAGAGGCAGGTTCTTGCTGCTGAGGTGCCTTGAGCACGGCGGGACTGAGTGGTTTCCAGGCCTTGGGGACTCGGCTGGGCTCTGGTCTTCCCTGGTCCCTATGATGTGCTAGTTACTATGATGGCTACTGTGCATTCTTATAATACCCCCCCCACACACACACACACATACACACGCAAGTCAGGAAACTCAACCCAAATTCTGAGCCTGTAAAGCAGCCAGAGAGGTTCTGGTGAAATAGGTGACATGTCCAGTTTTGGAAAGACTGATTTTGAGATGTCTTCATACACATGCACTCAGAAGGCGGCTGGTCTGGAACTAAGCTGAGAGGCGTGGGCTACAGATCAAGACATCAGGGAGAGGGTGGCAGTTGACACGCAGCTGGAAGGAAGGTCACCACACGGTGAATGGTGCGGAGGAAGGAGAGCTGAGGCCCAGCAAGAGCCCTGCGGGCCATTGGTGCTTAGGTGGCCAGCTTTGGAAATGGTGAGCGCAATGGAGGTGGAAAAGCTTTATTCAGGGAGACAGGAGGAGAACCAGCAGGCAAAATCTCAGAAACCACAGAAAAAGAGAATTCTAAGAGCGGAGGCACTCACTATTGTCAAACGGCAACACTAGCACACACCAAAATATAAGCCATGATAAGGACAGCGCTACAAATCAGGGTGGAAATAAAAAGAGTATCCAACAAATGGTGCTAGGACACTGATTAACTATTTGAGAAAAAAAGTTGATTGAGAGCCCTCATCTGCCTTTCTTTACCCAAATACATTCCATCAGATAAATCAAGGAATTAAATGGTCACATGTTTTCTTCTTGGCTTTTTTGGGTGCTTTATACTTTCAAATTGAAGTTTGGCTACATATTTTTTTTACATTGACTGTTATTGTTTGGCTCATTTCAATTCAAAGGAAATAGTCAATAGATACAGCTACGAAAACTACTGTCCATGAACCAAAAACATCATAAGAGGCAAAACTAGGGCAAAATGCTTTTCAAATACATAATAAACAAAGGGATATCTACTTAGTAGATAAAGGGCTATATTTATAGATGGGACTAACACGGAGGCTGCTGAGATAATGTGGGCAAAGACTACAAAGAGGCCAAAGTCGACATCAAAATGCTCAGTACAGTTGGAAAAAAATGTTCAAGTTTACTAATGATTAAAGAAAAGCAAATTAAACCGATGAACCAGGTTTCCTAAATCTTTGCCAAGAAGACTGGAGCATAGACACTCCGGTGGTCGCCTTACACTGTTGCATCTTTTCTAAAAGGCAAATTGGGAATTGGTATCAAGAAACTGAAGTTCTTGTATGCCCTTTCACCCAGTAACTCAGGGCAGTTTCAATTCTAGGAAACTTCCCTAAGAACGTAAACATAATTGGGGTCAAAGACTCACACACAAAGATGTTTATCTGTGCAGTATAGTAACAGCGAAAGAACAGAACATGTCAAAGGCTTGTGAGTAGGTGTTAGCTAAGCAATGCATGATGCACATGTTAAAATGAATCTTAAGGATCCATAAAATTATACTTAGAAAGAGTTTTTAATGGTATGATAAACTACTAGCAATGCAATGTTAAGGGGAAAAAAAAGAATACAAATTTGTGTAAATCACATATTTTTCACCTGTGCTTTAAAAAAGCAATCAGAAGGAAAGGTACCAAATATTAAAAGAGTTTATGTCTAGGTAGTGGCTGTTACGGTGATTGGAAATTATAGATAAACATTTTTACAACTAGACTTTCAGTAACAAACATTAATTTTTATATTGTTGACTTCTAAAAATCTTTTTTCGAGCTTAAAAACCTTTTTTTTTTACTATAAATCAAATCAGTGAAAGTTAATTAACTTGAACAATGTGTTGAAATAATTAAACTGATAAGAAAACCCATTGAATTTTTAAAAAGCACTACGACTACTATGATTATATAAATTCTATACACAGAGAAAATTATTTGGGTGTTGGGAGGAAAAGGAGACAGGGGTGGGCAATTAGCCTATGTAGAAACCTGTGTGTGTGTGTGTGTGTGTGTGTGTGTGTGAGTGTGTGTGTGTGAGAGAGAGAGAGAGAGAGAGAGGATGTGCGATTCCTCTGTGAATACATACAGAGAGCAGTGCTTTCTCCATTTTTCCATTCTTTAACAAATATTTTAAATACAGAAAAATTTAGAGAATTACACAACCCATTCCTAGATTCAATGAATGTTACCATTTTGCTGTGATCAGATCGTTTAACTCTCAGGAGGAAATAAACGGTGCAGACACATTAGAATCCCTCCTTTAACCCCCGTGTCTCCACCCAGCCGGGCGGTTCTCTCCCGCCACTCACTCCTGCCGTGCTCACACCCGCTCTGCTGGGTCACCGCTTTCCTGACTTACGACAGAGGCACTGTCAGAACTTCACTCTTGTGCATCCAGCAGAGCGGGGGCTTTGGGCCTGTCCCAAAGGAGGGAGCCTCGCTGGGTCCCTCGCGCCCGCCCCCAGCCCCTGCTTGCTGGGGCTGCTAAGCGAGAGGGAATGTGGGGTCCCGCGGCTCGGCCGCAGGGTCCATCTCATCCGCAGGAACAGGGGCGGGAGCAGAACTGAGGCACAGGGCTCAGAGGATGGGGGCGAGGGGACCGGAGCCTGTGGAATTGTCCCCACGGCTTCTGCTTCCTCTACGTAATGGGAAGCTGGCCGTCAGGCGGGAGGCAGGGAGCGGGGCCGGGCTGGGGGTTTGAGGGAATTCAGAACCGGAAAGGCCCTTGAGGAGGGCGGCTGCCACTGTGGACACGCGGGATGCCATGCGGGCCACACGCGGGCTTCGCTCCAGCTCTTCCTCTGCGTGGCGTACTCCACGGAGGGAAAGGCAGGATCCTGGCTGCTCTCTGCCGTGTGCAGCCCCAGGGGAAGGGAAGAAGGCCTTAGGAGGGGCAATGGCAAGGGCAGAGGGAGAGGCTGCACCGGGAAGCACTCCTCTCTGGCTGTCCGCAGCCCGCCCATCCGCCAGTCAGTCAACAAACATTCATCTTATTTATTCAACACCTACTCAGCTCCAGACACTGAGTGTCTCCTGGGGATGTTAAAATACTGACTTTCCTGCCAGACTGGCTGCTATGAGATGAGACTGGAGCTCAGTCGGTGATGCCACTCTGAAGAGGGAATAATGGGGTCTTTCCGCCCACAGGAGGAGGAAGAGCTGGGTGCAGGGGGCAGTCACCAGTCAGCAGCTTCTTGTTTTGCTTTCCTGCTCTCAGGAGGAGGAGGGAGGGCATTCCGACAGAGGGAACAGCGCTGGCCAGGGCTCAGCCTGCAGCCCTCACGTGCTGTCGAAGAGGCTCCGGTGAAGAGCCGCCACTGTGCCAGCCTGCTCGGATAGCTTCTGTTCCCTGAACACTTCCGACATTGCTCATGCAATGCAGTTCCTTCCGCCTGCATGGGGGAGTGGAGGAGGACGCGTCCCCCTGAACTGGTGCTCTTCAAGGTCAACGAGACTCTGCCTCCACAGCGCCGTTGCCCTGTTTATTCCCTCGGTACTTATTCCTTTCTCTCTGCCCACGGAGTAGACGATCCACGAGGGTAATTTTTCTGTTTGTCTTGTTCACAGTGGTTTCCCCCAACATCTAGGAAAGTGCCCCCTTGCCGGGCACAGAGAACTTAGTAAACATGCAATGAATGAATGCATGCACGTGACTGTCTGGAGTAGATGAAGTGGCCTGGGGGCCCACCCTGGGCATTGGTGTTGGTGTGTGGGTGGAAGGGGCAAGGCTTGTCCTTATTTTGAGAAGTTATGAGAATTTTCCAGTTATCCATGAGAAAATGCATGTAGATATTTAACATACATAGAAAAATTCAATACATGGCAGTCACTATGCTTATTACCAATATTATTATTATTTATTTATTATATAGGTGGGGATTTCATTTAAAAAATCTGTTATTAATGGATGCAGCAAAAGGCACCACAGAGGAGGTTGCTGTGCTCAGGGTCTCCACAGGGAACTTGGGAATTTAGTGTCCAAATTATAGAACTTCTTAGGGTTTATGGCTACATAGTAACTGGCCTAAATCTTTTACCAGACCTTTATTGAGGACCAAAAAATTGCCCAGTTCTCTACAGGGCTGGTGCTTGTGGAGAGATCAAAGCTGCTAAATGTCGTGCCCATGTTATTCCAAGAAATGGGCCCACACTCTGCCAGCTGCAAGAAATTGTGCCTCCCTGCCCCCATGGTCACTTCCACCTCCACCTCCTGAGCCTGAGAACCTGTGTTTTTTTTGTTTTTTTGTGTTTTTTTTTTTTTTTTTGCTCATGCTGGTGCTGAAGTCTGAATAGCCTCTGGGAGACACATTCACCCTTCTGAGCAATCGTGAAGGTCCCTGTGGTCTTCAGAGTCCCTGATTGTTACTATGACCTATCAAGTTGTGTCTTAAGATAATCAGAACGTGCTGGGGTCTCAGGACGGCTGGAGTGCTCCTGTGTCCACCACGCGGGGAAGACCCTAGAGCACTACGTGCAGGTGGGCGGGGCAGCCAGCACTGCCGAGGAGCCCTGGTGGAAATCCAGGCTTTGTTAGGTGGGGTTTTGACAGAGTCACCTGTCCCCAAGCCTCAGTTTCCTCACCTGGAAAAGGGAATGATGACAATACCTGCTTCTCTGTCTCTTCATAAAGCCATGCAAAGCTGAAATAAGACGTTCTTGTGAATGTGTCCTGTGCACAGGCAACTCTGTGATCAGGACCAGGCTTTATTACTGTGAATCACCGGGGCCAGTTACCCGGAGATAGCCCAAGTGAAGGTTTGCAGTTTCCCTAGGCCAACCACAAATGGAATTCCCTGGTACTGCAAGTGTGAAAGCATTAATGGTTCTATTAAAAAGTGCAAATGGGTCTTTGTAGCTGTCAGGAGAAGGCCCTGTGGAGAAAAATATTATTCAGGAGGCTGAAGTGTTGGCCTGAGGGCTGACAGAGAGGACAGCAGGTGCCTCAGCTTGCAAGGATGGAGGGTGGTTAACTCCAGCGGGCAGCTGGCCTGGGAGCTGTGCCTGGGAGGCGGGGGGCACCGGCCAGGCTTTGGGGATAGGACTGGGTGCTGTGAAGATCCAGTGTGTCACATGCAGTGATGGGAGTTGGAGACATGGTGACAGAGACAGGACCCCTCCGAACATCCCTCCTGATCGTGGTGACAGCGCCCCTCTCTCAGCCACTGTTTTTCCCCTTCTTTCTCTGCTTCCCCCTTCTCTCCCACCTCACACTAACTCCAGACCTCGTCCTGGCGTAGGAGAGGAAGGCAGAGAAAGGGGCGCACTCCTTTTGTGGGCTCAGAATCCTTGAGAGATGGCAAGAAGCTGCCTCGATTGCAGATTAGTCCAAACCCTTAAACCCTAGGGATGGACAAGGGATACAGGAAGATGTTCCAGGGTGGGCGCGAGACTGGAAAAGGACCCTTTGGTTACCGTAGGCCCGTGGTCACTGAGCTGAATTGTTCAGGATCCGCCTCTGGTGTCTGTGAGGGCGACTTTGCAGGGTAAGCCTCCTTTAGGTCAGAAGTCACGGGCTGAACTTAGTCACCAAATTGGGGGTGTCACCTCTGGAAAGGACAGATGGCATGTTTAAGCCACACTTTGTGTAATCACAACCTTGAGTTATTTAATTGCAAGAAGATTGTTATCAGAAACCTACAGTGGAAGGGGAATGAACCAATATTCCTCAAGGGCTACTCCGTGAGTTCTTTGAAGTAGCAGCAAATGTACTAAGTGCTTTGGCATTTTCTCCCTTAACCCGAGACCATCCCTTCTTGCATGTGTTATCTGTTTTTATTTATTTATTTTTACTACGATACAATTCTGCAGTTAGACACAGGTGTTGTTATATCTGTTAGGAAATAGAAGCTCAAGGAGATGCTAAGCTGACCACCCAACCAAGGCGGCCAACGAACAAATCTGTGCTCTTTGATGCCCGAGGACCACAAACTCAAATGGCCATGGGGACCAAGCAGACATCAGCTTGGGTGTGACAATAAATGGCCACTGACTCTCCCCTTGATTAGGCGTGGGGAGGGTGCTGCCACACGGGGGATAAGTCCAATTTCCCCACACTCTCTAGGTTTTCAAAAGAAGCCAGAAATCTGGATTTTGAATGAAGTTTCCCACTTCCACTATATCGCTACTTAAAATACTCTGCTGGCTAAACCAAGACACATTTGTGGCCAGCCCCCAGCTGTGCTGCAGTTTGCCAGGTGACCTGTGGGAGCACGTTGAGCTGTGTGCGCCAGCCTCCCACCGGGAGAGCATAAGCATGCAGGATTTGTTGTCTTGGGTGGCCAGAGGTCTCAGGCAGTAGAGCAGGGCCGACACCAGCTCTGCAGTGCTGCTCTCAGAGACCCAGGCTGCATTCACCCTTCTGCTCCACTCTCTCGAGTGGGAACAGCAAACAAAATACAGGTGGCACTTCTGTATCTGAACATTTCACATCGGTGGGTTCAGCCAACTGCAGATCCATCATATTCAGGGAACAAAACAATCAAAAATAACAAGAATAAAAAATAAAACAAATAAACCAATACACTCTAACAACTATTTACATAGCGTTTGCATTGTATTAGATACTATAGGTAACCTAGAGATGATTTAAAGTATACAGGATAATGTACTTAGGGTATACAAAAATATTTCCCCATTTTCTATCAAGGACTTGAGCATCTGCAGATTTTGGCATCTGAGGGGTCCTGGAACCAGGATTCTGAGGGAGGACTGCACTCAGTGTGTGTAAGCAAGGCAAGATCAGGGATCCTTCTGGTTGGAGTTTGCTTGTGTTGCTCTTGGTATAAACCTCCACCAGTGAAGCAAACCTGTAGTGGTAACCACTCGGGAAGAAGCCATTGTCTCCTCTGAGAGGTACTCGCTTCTGAGTTGGCATGAGCAAGGAGGAACCTAGAACCTGGCTGTAGCCCTGCAAAGGAGAACTTCCACCAAGTAAAATAAGGAATATTCTAAACTCTCCTCTGCCTTTAGCAAATCTAGGATGTTCTCTTCCCTCCCCTGACTCCTAGGTCATCTTACCCTGGAGTGACCTTCAGATCCTTTCCTGGAAAGTTCTCTGGCTGAGTGTGGAGGGTGTGAGAAGAGGTGAGCTGGGCTGAGCTGGGCCGAGAGAGACCTGGAGGCGGGGAGGCGTTGAGTAAAGGCCCTTCCTGGGACTCGTGGACTCATTTCCAGGAAAGACAGGCGAGTGGAGTTTCAGACACAGCATACAGGATGTTCTTTTCTTTCTACTCGTGGCTATAGATTAACAAGGATGCTATTTTGTTTTCCCTATTCTAGGATTATAAATTTCCCCAAATGGTGAGATGGGGAGGAAAGCTCTCCTCCCTCTCTGGTCTCCACCTCCAGCTGGAGGCTTTTTGTTTCAGCTGCAAGGGCCATTTTCCCCCTCTCTCGGGAGAGTGGGAGGAGCTGCAGAAGACACTAAATCACACACATCAAAGACACACAGCGATCCAAATGGCTGCAGCAAAGAGAACAACGGAACACACGGAACTTTAGACTGATCAATCAACTTACGCTCTTTGCGGAGAGGTTTAAAAGGAAAAAAAAAAATTACGAGGCTAAGAAAAGCCTTCCTAGCTTCCAAAATTTGAATGCCTTTCTCCACCGTAATTACTCTGGTATGTTGGCAGAGGACACGCCAGAGTCTGTAGGATTTCTGGGCAGGATATTAAAGTCCCAGGTGGCCACAGGCAGAGCTGTCACAGCCAGGCCTTGCTTAGGATCTAGCTCCTGAGTCATTGACTTCTAGTCTAGGTCTTTCTGTTTGTTATGTAGTTATTGCTTCTGGTGAGTGGTACTCTTTTTGAGGTAGTTTACACAGTGAATCATTGAACCTGAATTTGAACTCAGGCTCTGGAACTTACAGCCAAGTAATAGCCCAGGTCTGGTTGCCCAGAAGTAGAACCCCAGCTGAGCCTTTGCATGAAAGTGTTTCATTGCAAAATGCTCCCAGGAAAAACCAGTAGGGGATCAGGAGAGTGGGGCCAGGAAGGGAAGGAGGCCAGGCAGGGTGCGACGGGGCAGCACTGAACACAGTTGCATGGAGGGAGGAGGAGGGGCACCCACGTGGCTCAGTTCTACTGGAACCCTGGAGTCAGTATAGGTCACGCCACAGAGTGTCCCTATCAGGGGCAAGGGAACGACAACAAGGGTACCCCCACATCCAAAAGTCCCAGGTTAAGGGTTCCCCTGGCAAACCTAAAGCCCCAGGCTCCCCAGGCACCCCAGGCCCTCCTGCGAATAGGCAAAGTGAACTCTGCAAGTTCGACGGCAGCAGTCCCAGGAAGTGACAGCAGGGCTGGCTGCTGCGGGTGACGGCCCACGGGAGCCGTTGTTCACAACAGGTGACGGCACCGACACAGTCTGCTACAGCTGGCCTCAAACCATTGGCTCAGTCTGCGAGACCTGTGTGGAAAACGGGGATTACAATGTGCCTTCTTTAACAGCATTGGGATTGGCGTACGATTAAGTGAGAAAATACAGGAATGTAAAGCACCTACACTGCTATTGCTCAGACATGGTGAACTCTCCCCAAACAATGATTATGCTGACCAACAGTGCAGCTTACATTCTGGATCTGTAGCCTAGCAGGTCAACCGTGGGACCGGGGCGGGAGATGTGAGCTGCTCCCATGGAAGGCACGACAAAGTGATCGTGGCATCCCTCCCCAGAAGGATCCTAGTCCTTGCCATCTTGGTTGGGGCTGAGATCCTGGCAGCCGTCACCAACCTACCTGAGCTGGAGAGGGGATGAAACCCTTTGCTACCTCTGAGGGGAGGGGATGAAACCCTCCCCTTGCACGTGGCCGCTCTCCTGCTCTCCAAGCCCTCAGTGTGTCTCCCCACACTTGCCAGTGTAGCTCCTTCCAAGAGTTCCGTGCTGGGAGGATGGCTGTTCATGTTGAAGAGACAGGCACAACTAAGAATATTTTTTGAGCTTTCCTTCTCCTGTGGTCTTTAGAGCCTGTCTAGTTCATGGAGTAGCAACACCGATCACTGTTTATTGAGCACGTACTGAGTGCCACACACTCTACTAAAGACTTGCTAGGCATTAGATACTAAATGCTCACAGAACCCTGTTTGGTAGGTGCCGTTATCCCCATTTAAAGATTTCTGCTTGGGGACACTGAAGTTGGAGGGCTTAAGCAGCTTCTTGAAGTCACACAGTTAGGAAATGGTGTCCGTCTGCCTCCTTAGCCCACGTGCTGAGTCACATGCAGGAGTCCACTCAATCCTTAAAAGACAGCTGTGCATTCCCATTTGTGCATATCAGATTTTATAATAGTTATTATAATAGTTATTTGCTTATCTGTCTGCAGAATTTAATAGGGGTGAAACCTTCTGTGTGAGCTCTGTCTTCTTCTTTTCTCCTTTCTTTTACAAAAGTTTTTAAAACAGCTGTTACCAGAGTTGCTGCCTTTTCTCTGCCTCTTGCCCCGCCAGCCCACGGTCCTGTGACTAATGTTCACTGCACGAGTCTCAGGCTCCAGGTCTTTGCATTCAGGGGCTACAGCCCACAATCCTGCAGATCTCAGGGCTCGCACCCTCTCTGTGGTGGCTCTCGTTTCTTACATCTTCAGAGTCATAAACCTAAATCAGAGGTTTTTGAACTCCTTCCTCTCTTAGAGCGGTTTGCAAATAATTCTTATGTGTTCAGCCAAGGGTGCCTGCCCTGAAGGAGACAGGTGCAATGAGGAGAACAAGGACTCTTTGTTTCTGCCTGACTTGGTCTCCTGGGATTGCAGAACGCTCGAGATGGCACCAGCTCTGCAATGCACACAGCCTGTGCCTTGCCGATTGATGGCATCTATTCACCAACCAACAGCAGCCAGCTCCCACCTCAGCCACTCCCCTCTCCCCTTCTCTCCATCCTGGACACCAAGTGCGGAGCTTCTGTACTTTCTCAATCTTTTGCCAAAGATATTTTCATAAATGCCAAAGCCCACTGTGGGTAGGGACCATACCTTAGTAAACACCATAAAGAATACTGTATAGGCTGGGCACAGTGGCTCATGCCTGTAATCGTAGAACTTTTGGAGGCCAAGGCAGGAGAATCACTTGAGGCTAGGAGTTCAAGAACAGCCTGGGCAACATAGAGAGACCCCATCACTATAAAAAATAGAAAAATTATCAGGGCATGGTGGTATGTACCTGTAGTCCCAGCTACTCAAGAGGCTGAAGCAGGAGGATTGCTTGAGCCCAGGAGTTCAAGGTTGCAGTGTGAGCTATGATGACCACTCTAGCTTGGGCAACAAAGTGAGACCTTGTCTCAAAAAAAAAAAAAAAATACTGTATAAAGACAACTAAGACTTGGGTCCTACCCAGCCAGGAGCCAGGTTTGCTGACCAAAGAACTCACCCCTGTACCATAGAGGCAAGTCAACAGAGATGCTCATGGAATTCTCTTGTCCTATCATGTTCCTGATTATTCGTAAGATTATTCATAAGCTGCCTTTCAGTGGCAGCTACAGGAGGGGGGCCCATGCTGCTGTGTGACACCGTACGAAATTATGAAATTTGCTCTGGATTAAGGTGCTGTCCTAGAGATTTATCTGCCTCACTGCTTTCCAAATGGGGAGTGTTTTTGGACTTGCCCTGTTTGTATTTCATTATTGTATTTAGGGTGTATTAGAGAGGACTGCCGCCGTATCCTTAGGTTGCAGAATCATGAGGAAGTAACAGCAGGCTTGACTGTTACTGAGCCAGTGGAAAGTATATACCACCGGAGACCACACGCTCTGAGCAAAACAGCTACCAGGTCATCTCTGCATGCAGTCACATGGCCATGACTTTGGGCGTCTCTCACCGGTAAATTCGTGCTTGAGTTTTTAGATCCTTGGATAAATGGAGGATCCTTTAGAACTGTGGTATGGGAAGAAGGAATTTTGTGCCTAGCAGGCAAAGGGGTGGAATAGCGTGGACAGGTTTCCTGGCCTGTCCTGCCTTGGCCACTTCTAAAGAAGCCACATTGTCCACTGAACAAAAGTGGATCAGTCAGCTTTCACTTTTCAAGAATTTGAACCAAGGACACAGATTTTGTCATCGGTGGCTGGTGTGAAGTCAGGGGCCTTGTTCCAGGGGCCTGGGTGGCGGAGCGGGGAGGGGGTGAGAGTGCCCGCTGGCTCTTTGAGCGCCTTTTCTCCCTGTCCCCGGGGGGCTGCTCCTCTGCTCCTGTTGTTTTCCCTGGGCAGCTCCTCCCTTCCCACAGACTTCCCTCCCTGACTGGTGAAAGGGCTTCTGATCCTTGTAGCCCCCGACGAGGGCAGACACCACGGCAGCCTGACCTTTCAGGCTTCCTCCACCTGCTCTACCACAAGTTCTTCCAACTCTGAGCACAGGGACCATGGTGCATTCATCCTCATCCTCACCTTCCCAGACTGCAGGGGCTGGTTCACAGCAGGAGGTCCGTTGGCTGTGAACAAACTCCCCAGCCACATCATCCTTCCTGTAAATCAGCTGCCACCTGATTAAGGCCCAGAATAATCAAGGCTCATGTCACCCTGAGCATTCTTCCATTTAAACCGGTGAACCACAGAGGTGCAGAGGCATTTAGCTCACCATCCGTGTGTTGAATTCTGGCTTGGCTGAATGTGTGGCGATGACATGTGCCGTCTTTTAAAGCTTGTAGAGCCCCCTATTGTCCACAAGTACAAATGCAAAGCGTGATTACGGCACAAAACAAAACGAACCAGGTGGCGTGTAATAACTGGTTTAGGGATCATTAGAAGCAGAACTCTACAGTGAGGCGTGAGGACCGGAAGCCTCAGAATCTCCTGGGATCTTGGCAGAAATGCACATTCTTGGCTGGGTGTGGTGGCTCATGCCTGTAATCCCAGCATTTTGGAAGACTGAATCTGGAGGATCACTTGAGCCCAGGAGTTCAAGATCAGCCTAAGAAACATAGTGAGACCCCTGTCTCTACAAAAAATAGAAAAATTAGGCGGGCATGGTCATGTGTGGCTGTAGTCCCAGCGACTGGGGAGGCTGAGGCAGGAGGATCGCTTGAGCACAGGAGTTTGAGGCTGCAGTGAGCTATGGTGATGCCACTGCACTCCAGCCTGGGTGACAAAGTGAGACCCTGTCTCAGAACAATAAATAAATAAATAAATAAAACAAAAAGAAAAGAAAAGAAAAAAAAAAACAGATGCATCTGCTGGATCAGAACACGCATTTTAACAAGATCTGCTCCCACCTCACCCCTGTCATTTACTTGCAGATTAGAGTCTGAGAAGTGCTCATTCAGAAACACATATCAGCTTCACAAACAAAATGTCTAGAGTTCCCAATACTTTTTTTAAAGACAGGGTCTCTCGGTTCCACCCAAGTTGGCCTCAAGTGTTTTTCCCACCTCGGCTTCCCAAAGCACTAGGATTACAGGCATGAGCCACCGTGCCCGACCCTGGTACTTTTCATATTAAGAAAGAAAGTGTGGGTTGAAGAACTGGACTGGGCAAGCCTGTGCTACTGGGTGCCTTGGGGTGGTTCGGAGCATACACGTGGCTTCAGAGGCCACTGTGTGACCTGGATGGCCTTCTAACCTTCCTAAGATCCAACTTCCTTATCTGAAAAATGAGAATAATGAAAGGATCTCCCCTAGAAAGCTGCTGTGGGGATTAAATGAGAGTATACATATAAAAAACCTTAGGACCGCCGGGCGCGGTGGCTCACGCCTGTAATCCTAGCACTCTGGGAGGCCGAGGCGGGTGGATTGCTCAAGGTCAGGAGTTCGAAACCAGCCTGAGCAAGAGCGAGACCCCGTCTCTACTAATAATAGAAAGAAATTAATTGGCTAACCAAATATATATAGAAAAAATTAGCCGGGCATGGTGGCTCATGCCTGTAGTCCTAGCTACTTGGGAGGCTGAGGCAGAAGGATTGCTTCAGCCCAGGAGTTTGAGGTTGCTGTGAGCTAGGCTAACGCCACGGCACTCTAGCCTGGGCAACAAAGTGAGACTCTGTCTCAAAAAAAAAAAAATTATACACTTTCCTCCCAAGACAGGGAGCAAGACAAAGATGTGTCTATATAGACAAAGATGTGTCTATATAACATTGTCCAGAAAGTCCCAGCCAGCGTATTACGGTAAGAAAAAGGAGACAAAAGGAATAATGATTGGACAGGAAAAAATAAAACTGTCATTGTTTGCAAATGACATATTCCTATATGTAAAAAATTCCTAAGAAGGCTGGACGCGGTGGCTCACGCCTGTAATCCTAGCACTCTGGGAGGCCGAGGCGGGCGGATCACTCAAGGTCAGGAGTTCGAAACCAGCCTGAGCAAGAGTGAGACCTTGTCTCTACTAATAATAGAAATAAATTAATTGTCCAACTAAATATATACAGAAAAAATGAGCCGGGCATGGTGGCGCATGCCTGTAGTCCCAGCTACTTGGGAGGCTGAGGCAGGAGGATCGCTTGAGCCCAGGAGTTTGAGGTTGCTGTGAGCCAGGCTGACGCCACGGCACTCTAGCCCAGGCAACACCATGAGACTCTTGTCTCCAAAAAAAAAAAAAAAAAAATTCCTAAGAATTTTCAAATCTTCTGGTAAACTATTGGAATTAAGGAATGAATTTAGCAAGAACACTGGTTGTAAGGACAATATGTAAAAACCAGTTATAGTTCTACGTGCTAGTAACAAACAATTAGAAAATAAAACGATATCAATTACAATAGCATCAAAAACCACAAACTTTACCGTAAGCCTGAGAATAAATCTGTTTAAAGATGAGCAAGTCCTGTACACGGAAAAGCACTGAACGTTGGTGAGAGAAACGCAAGCCGACCTAAATTCACTGAGGGATGTGATTTGGTCACGTATAAGACACAATATTCATAAGATGTTAATTTTCCCCAAGTCGAGGTATAGATTAAATAAGATTCCAATCAATATCAGAGTGCTCTCTATTATTTATTTTGAAACTGACAAGCCGATTCTAAAATATCTATAAAAACGCAAGGGCCGAGAGCAGCCCAGATGACTGTGAAGGACAATGACAAAGTCTCAGAGGACTTGAAACACCAGAGTTTAAAAGTCATAGCGAAGCCACAGGGACGGGCACGCAGCGGCGCTGGTGGATGGGCAGGTGGACAGGAGCACAGACGCACGCCCGGTTTATAACAAAGGTGCTGTTTCGATTGAGGCGGGGGGAAGGCTTTTCTTTTCAATAAATGGTGCTGGAACAATTTGGAAATCCACACGAAAATACGTAAACCATGGTCCCTTCTACACACTAGCCACAAAATGAGTCCCAGTGGGGTTGCAGGCCTACGCAGAGGCAGAGGCAGTTGAGCCTGTAGAAGGAAACAGGATGACACCTTCGTGCCTCTGATAGGCCAGGACTCGTCAGCGGAACGCAAGCAGCGCACAGCGTCCAGAGCAAGGCACTGGACAAACTGGAGACCCCGAGGTTCCTCTGATGGCCTCACGACGTCCTTCATCCCTGGCCCGACTCTCAGGAGCGGCTGTCACCTGGCCTCATGTCCCACCTCTTTCAACCACCCCCGTGGTCTGGGGGCAGGTAGAGAGCCAGGATCCACAAGCACCTCACTGAGCAGGGTGCCCGTGCCCATGACTTTGGCCCTTGGGTGCCCGTGGCCCTGACCGCCAAGGCCAGGATGCGGCCCCCATTGTGAGGAAGCTCAGGCCGTCTCGGGTCCTGTTTTGCTCAAAGGGCCACGCCCAGCCGCTGCTCCGGAGGCCTCTACAAGCTGCTGCCGCCGCACCTTCTGCCAACGCCCCGGAACCAAGCGGAGCCTTAGCAACCAAGGCCAGGCCTGGTCCCCAGCTCTGCCCAGGCCATGGTGCGGGCTGGACACAAACAACTCCACGGCCTCAGAGGGAAGGACCCGGCTTGCTCTTGCAAGGGGGGTGTTCTTTTCTCTCCGGGCTGGGTTTGGCCCGGGAAGGTGGCCAAGCGGCCCCTCCTGTAGCTCTGACACAGGTGCAGGCTGGTGAGGGACAGGGACAGGACGCGGGCCTGGGGCTCACGGAGCCCTGCAGGAAGTGACCCTGGACCCTGGCTGCAGAGAGGGGCTGAGGTCCCAGGGCTGCCCAGGCTTCCTCGTCTGCTGGAGGGGAGGATGGGCAGGCACGCCAGCCCTGCTCTCCCCACTCGGCTTGAGAGGTCACGGGGGCCAGGGTGTCGTGGGGAAGGAGGGGGTGCTGCCCAGCGGAGGAGCCGCCATGTGGCCTCTGGGGCTTGGCCGTGGGGCGCTGCCACTGAAGAAAGGCCCACTTCATCCATCTACTGGCTTGTTCATGCATCCACTGATCTGCATCTCGTCTGTTCATTAATTCACCCACTTAGCCACTCATCCGTCCGAGCCTTCGTTACTGCGCTGCCTGGATTCCCCGTTAATTCATCCACTCACTGCTTCCCCTGCCCACCCCATCCATGGACGTTAAGTGCCGGCTGGGCACACGGCCTGGGGCTCAGGGGTCTTGGGGGCTGAGCCCACTGAAGGACCCGTTGTTTCTGGGTGGGTCAAATTCAAAGCTGGGAGCTGCAGGGCTGCCCAGGGTAAGCTGGGCTGGGCTGGGGCCTGCTGGGCCACCCCGGGGGCAGCTGCTGCATTCAGCACGCATGTCACTGTGGGGCCATCGAGGGGGTACTGTGGGAAAGAAAAGGCCGGAAGTTTCCCGGAGCAGGCTCCCTGTCAGGCTGGGGGCCGCCCGCCGGGGGCCACCCTGCCACTTGCAGAGCTGATCTGCCTCTGTCCAGGCAGAGCCCGGGGCCTGGGGGTGGGGCTTGCTCGTGGGTGGCAGGAGGTGACCCCAAGGGGTCCTGGGACGGGGGCCCAGCACAGCCCAGGCTGGGGTTGCGCGGGGGAGACGTCCAACATGGAGGAGAGGCCCGGCCTCGCCGGCGCTCAGCCCCTCCCGGAAGCCACCCTCACAGCGATAAGTGGAACCTCCCCCCCGGCCTCCAGCTGCAGAGTGAAACCAGACGGAAGCCCCTTGCACCGCCACCCCGCCCCCACCCACCCGGGCGCGCTCTTAATCCTAGTGGAGCATCTTCGTCTAACTCCGGGACGAGGAGGAACTTGTCAGCCTGGCCTGGAGTTGCGATGTAAAGAAAGTAAGCAACTGAGAGCTCCCGCCCTTCTTTCTGGTATGTTGGGTGCTGCTTCACCCACCTCTCCAGCCCCCCGCAGCCCTGCAACTGTGGGTCCCGGGAGATGAGGACTGTCCCAGGCCAAGCGCCGAGGGGCCTCCCAGCCCCACCCATCCCCAGCCTGTCTCACCAGCCTTTGTATCTGGGAGTCGGCCCTCCTGTGTGGGCTGGGCAGGGGTGTCGCGGGGCAGGCTCCCCTGGCTGTCAAGGGCCCAAGCTTGGGGTAAGCTTGGTGGGGGGTCCTCCACATTGCCACAGGGCGCTGGGGGAGGAACATCCCTTGGGCGGGCGGGTCCCCTGCATGGACCCCTCTGCCCACCAGGGCTGCTGGGTGTGGGCATCAGATGAAGGAGGCAGATGCCGGGGCCCAGCAGGCTGGCGAACCCCAGGGAGCACGAAGAGAGAAACTGAGATCACCACATGCCACTCTCCCCAGTGGCCACCTCGTGGACATGGGGCCTCATGGGCCTTCCAGACTTTTCCTTTCACACAACCATCTACAGACGCAGCACTTCTCCACGCCACCCAATGTGTTGTTTTGCTCCTTTTTCAGTTTTTAATTTTTTATTTTAAAATAATCGTAGATTCCTAGGAAGTTGCAAAAAGAAAAAAAAAACCCAATGTATGTAATGAGAGGTCCTCTGTGTCCTTCACCCGGGTTCCCAGTGTCACATTTTACAGGGCTAGAGAACAAGATCGACACCGGTGCACTGCGTGTGGTTCTACGGTGTGACGTCGCACGTGCAGACTTGCTGGTCCCCCCACCACAAAGACCCCTGCTGCCCCTGTGCAGTCACCCCCTGCCACACTTAACCCTGGGGCAGTCACCCCCCTGCCACTCCTAACCCTGGGACAATCACCCCCCTGTGACCCCTAAACCTGGGACAATCACCCCCCTGCAATCCCTAACCCTGGGACAGTCACCCCCCTGCGACCCCTAACCCCAGGGCAGTCACCCCCTGCTACCCCTAACCCCGGGGCAGTCACCTGTCCTCCATCCCTAAAGTTTGAATTTTGAGAACGTCGTCTGCGTGGAATCACGCGGTGACCTGATGAGACTTTTCCCCAGGGTAACTCCCGTGAGATCCGGCCGCGTTGTCGCGTGTGGACAGTTCGTTCCTTTTCCCAGCTGGGGCAGGCTCCAAGGTGTGGCTGAGCCACAGGCTGCTGATCAGCTTAGCTGCTGAAGGAAGCTCAGACTGTCCTCAGGTTTTGGCTTGTTGTGAATGGAGCTTCCACGCACGTTTGTTGCCAGGTTTTTGCGTGAACACGGTCTTCCTGTCTTTGGCATGAACGCCCAGGCGTGCGTTGCGGGGTTGCACGGGAGTTGCCAGACAACTTTTATAAGAAACTACCCAGCTATTTTCCAGAGTCCCTGTAGCGTTTTACGTTTGCAGCGGCAGTGCCTGGGTGAGCCCATCCCTCTGCACCCTCGTCCACATCCGGCGTGGTCACTGTCATGTATATTAGCCACTCTGTCCAGCGCACAGTGACAGTGCACTGTGGCTTCAGTTTGCATGTCCCTGAAGGCTCACGGTGGCAGACAGACGCCTTCCAGTGTGCCCGTCCACCCATCGTCCTCTCCAGTGACACGTGTCCTCGTGTCTTGGCCCATGTTCTAGCTTGACGCGAGGATTTTTTCTTTTTTTATTGTTGGGCTTTGAGAGTTCTTTCTGTTCTAGATGTTAATTCTTTGTGGGATACGTGGCCCACATGTGTTTTCTCCCCATCTAGAGCTTGTAACTCTACCTTCCTTGTAGGGTCTTTCACAGAACAAACTTTTTTTCTTCTTTTTCATTTTTTAGAATTTTAACTTCTTGATTTCCTTTAATATTTTCTTTAACATTATAAAAGGTTTTAATTTTGATAAGGTCTATTTTATCCCTTTCCTCGGGTGAATCGTGCTTTAGCATTGACTGTAAGGACTCCTTCCCTGTGCTGGATCCTGAATATTTTTCTCCTACACGTTCTTCTAAAGCGTTCATAGTTTCGTGTTTCACATGTATTGAGTTAATTTTTATAGAAAGTGTGAGACTTGGGCCGAGAGTCTCCATTTTGCCTGCGGACGTCCGGCTGCTGGAAGGGCGGCCTTCCTTCCTGTGCTGAGCTGCTCTGCGACTCTGTCCTACAGACCAGGCAGCGTGTTTGTGGGGCTCTTTCTGGGTCCCCTATTCTGCTCTCTTGGTCGATGTGTTTGTCTCCCCACCAACATCACACTGTTTTGATTCCTTACTATTCAGGCCTTAAAATTAGTCGGGTGATTTCCCACACTCAATTCTTCTCTTCCAAGATTGTTTTAGCTACTCCAGAGCATATGCCTTTCCATATACATCTTAGAACAAGTTTATCCTTGTTCATTAAAAACCTTGCTGGGATTTTTGCCAGGAATTGTGTTAGATGTATAGATAATTCTGGGGAGAATTGAAATTTTTACTATTTTGAGTTTTCTAATCCATGAAGGTATGTCTCCGTTTATTTAGGTCATCTTTGGTTTCTTTCGTCGGTGTATCGTCATCTTTAGCATCTAGGTCTGTCCATGTTTTATGAAATTTGTACTTAGGTATTTTAATTTCTTGGCAGAAATTGTGAATGGCATCGTGTCGCTAATCTTGGCTTTCACACGTTCCTTGTCGGTGTATAGAAATGCACGCGATTTTTCTGTGCCGATCTCATATTCTTTGATTTTACTGAACTCCCATGTTCCAGAAGTTCTTATTGCAGATTCCTTGGGATTTTCTGCACAGACAATCATGCCCTCCGCAAACAGGGACTGTTTTACAGCCTCCTGTTTAATCTGCATGCCTCATTTCTTTTTCTTGCCTTATTGCAGTGGCTTAAACTTCTAGCACTATTTGGGGTAGAAATGGCAGGCATGGACACCCTTGCCTTTTGCAGGGGAAAAGCATTCCATCTTCCACCAGCGAGTGTGATGTTGGCTGTGGGTTTTCTTTTTTCAGATGCTCTTTATCAAGTTGAGGAAGTTCCCCGGTAGATCACATTAATTGAGTTTTCAATGTTGAACTAGCCCTGACTATCTGGAATAAATCTCTCCTGGTTATGGTGTATAATTTTCTTACACAATCTTACATAATTATTTTTTAAAAAAATGTAGAAAGCCTCCAGAAACTCACTGTTCAAAACAAAAGCTAGAGCCACCAGCCCCCGCCATGACTATCCCCGTCTCCCCAGCCCTGGGTAACCATAAGCCTGAATCCTGTGCTCCTCACTCCCTTGCTTTCTTTTTTTGTATAATTTTATTAAATCTGTATGTGTATCCCCAACAAGTCATATATTTTTTACTTTAGCAATTAAAACTTGATAAAAATGCACTGGGCTTTTCCTCGGTATCTCACTGCCAAGGCTTAAGCACATGGTTGTCCGTGAGCCTGGCTCGTTCATTTTAGCTGATAAGAAATTCTCCTTTGTGTGGGCTTCCACGTGCTCTCCCCCTCCTGCTGACGGGTGCGTGGCTGGCTGCCAGGCTGGGGGTCTGCGACCTACGCTGCCGCACATTCCCGTCCGCCCCCAGCTGCTCACGTCCCAGAGTTTCCCGTGGGTGTTTGCCCTGACATGTGACCGGTGGGTCACCGTGTGTGTGAACACAGAACCGCGGAGGCGATGCCACATGCTCAGAGCTGCGGCCCCACCGTGCATGGCCCCAGCAGCGCGGGGGACGCCAGGGCCCGCATCCCTGCCCGTGCTCCCAGGGAGCAGACTTCGTGACTTCTGCCAGCGGAGCAACGTGAGTGGTCTGTGTCAGCAGTGCCTTCGCACACAGGCCGGACGCACGTGCTGCCTCCGCTGGGAAGGGTTGGGCAAGCCTCGGACCTATTTTTCTGTCTGGTTATTTATGTTTTTATCAATTAGTTATTCTAGTTATTATTAGTTTATTTTATTGATTCTTAAATAGATTCTATGTTAGTTATACGTATACTGGTTCTTTGTCAATTTGGTGTACTGTGAACATCCACTTCTGTGGTAGGCAAAGTAACGGCTCCCTTGGAGCTGTCGCTAACCCCTAGAACTTGTGACCATGTCACCTTACGTGGCCAAAGGCACACTGTAGATGTGATCAAGGTTATAGACACCGAGATGGGGTGTTGAGCCTGCATTATCCAGGTGGACCCTGTGAAACACTAGAGTCCTAAAAAGCGGAGACACCTTCCCAGGTGTGGTGAGAGGCAGATGTGCCTACGGAAACACACATGAGTGGCAACCCGGTGGCTTTGAAGATGGAGGAAGGGCCATGAGCCAAGACACGTGGGCACCGCTGGGCGCCGGAAAGGGGAGGAAATGGGCTCTTCCCTGCAGCCTCCGGCGGGACCAGCCCGATGCACCTGCCAGATCCGCCAGACCCACGTCAGACTCTGAAACAGGTGGGTACTGCTCTGAGCCGCAGCGGTGGTGGTGGCTTGTCACGGCAGCAGCAGGCGACGGCTGCAATTCTTGGTTCTCAGCTTTTCACTTTCTTTAAGGTGTCTTTTGAACACCTTGAATGGGGAGTCTTATTTTATATAATCAAATGGCTTGGTATTTTTGTTTTACAGTCAACGCTTTCTTGTTCTATGTAAAAAATGTTTCCCTATGCCAAGATATAAAAGATAGTAACAAACCCATACTATCACATAAGAGTTTTAAGGTTCGTATTTGACACTTAATCCCTAGATCCACCTGGAGGCAACTTTTGCACATGCTGTAAAAGGGGCTCCCAATATGACCTTTTTCCTTACAGATGGTCCCCTAGTCCAGTGAGCCACGAAGCCACCCTGGTTGCATGCTGGGGTCCCACACCTGCGCGAGTCTTCCAGGGCCCTCTGTTTCTGTCCACCGGGCTAATTACCTGTCCCGCTGCCTACGCCGCTACACCTTAATTACCGTAGCCGCCTCCCGTGCCCTGCAGTCTGGAGGAGAAGGCCTCTCGACCTTCTTGAGAAGCTCTTGGTTAGTCTTGCTTCTTTATCGTCCACAGAAATTTTAGAAACATCATGTTAAGTTCCATGAGAAAACCTGTTGGAGGAGGTGGTGGCTGGAGGTGAGAGGCTGAGGTGGTGGCAAAGCTACAGGGTGTGTGGCACGTGGGCACACACAGACTGGGCGTGCCCTGCGATACGCGGCGTGGCCAGACCGGCTCTGGGAACCTGGGCTCAGCACACACCCTGTGTACAAAGTCAGACGTGTAGCCTGGTGTGGACAGCTCATGGCTGCGGGAATCCTGCCTCGGGGACCTCGTTTCATTTCCTCTTTCATCCACTGGTTTATTCCGCGGGTCAAGGACACCCTCATTCGAGAAACTTCCCCCTCCTGATCTGAGCCTCTCTCCATTACAACACAGGGAAATGAAGACTATGCTGTTGCTGCCAAATTTTCTTTTTTCTCTTTTTTTTTTTTGCAAATCACGTATCTGATAAAGCGCTTGTATACAGCATACGTAAAGAACTCTTACGACTTAGCAATAAATTGATCCTATTAAAAGATGGCCAAAGGGCTTGAACAGACATGCCTCCAAAGAGCAGATATAAATGGCAAATCAGCACGTGGAAATATGCTTAACGTCATCAGCTGTTAAGGACGTGCAGATCAAAACCACAGTGAGAAACCACTCCTCACCCACTAGGATGGCTAAAACGAGAAGGACAATAGCAAGTGTGGGCAAGGACGTGGACTGCTGGTGGAGCGTACGATGGCGCAGCCACTATGGAAGACAGTCTTGCGGTTCCTCAGAATGTCAAACATACGGCCAGCACGTGACCCAGTAATTCCACTCTGGGTATGTACACCGAAGAGAAATGAAACGTACGTCCACACGAGAACTTGTTCACAGGGTTCATAGGTTTGTTCATAACAGCCAAAAGGTGGAAACAGCTCAAACGCCCATCAGCTGAGGAAGGGATAAGCAAATGTCTATCCAGATGCTGGAATATTATTCAGCCACAAAAAGGAATAAAGTACCGATACATGCTAAAATGTGGAAGAGCCTCAGAAACACGATGCCAAGAGAAAGAAGCCAGTCACAAAAGGCCAGGTGTTGTATGATTCCAGTTGTATGAAATGTCTAGACTCCAAATCCACAGAGATGGAAAATGGATCAGTGTCTGTCTGGGGCTGGGGGTGGGGGATGGGGAGTGACTGCGGATGGGTTGAGGCTTTAGGGGTGATGGAAACGCCGTACCATTAGAATAGTAGTGATGGCTGCACAGCCCCGTGAGTATACAAAAGCCACCCAAGTGTATATTTTAAAGGGTGCGGCTGGCCATCCCGTGTCACTCCCAGGAGCAGGAGTTGCTGGGAGGGACGGGCGGGGAGGCACGGAATGCTTGGCTGGGGAGAGAGGAAGGGGGTCTTTGAGACATCCTCAGCCTTCCCGGCCCTGCCCAGGGCACATGACTCTTCCTGGAGGGACCCTGTCCTGGGTGCTCAGGGGCCCAGGCAGGCACCAGCAGAGCAGCCAGGGCTGGCCTCACCCCTCCCCAGGCAGATGCGGAGCCTCTTAACTTCCCCCCTCTTCCATTCCAGCTTCACCGCCTCCAACCCATCCCTTAGAGTGGCAACCAAGGAAAATCATAGATCTTGTGACCCACCCCTACCTCTACCCCCAAATCCTGCTGTGGCTCCCTACTGCTCACCTAATGATATCCAAACTCTCAGGATGGCCTACCTGGCCCAAATGGAACAGAAATGCGGGCTTCTGGCTCTCTGGGAGGGTTTTGAGTTAATGCACTTTCTCTCTTCTCCCTAAGCTGTTGCATCACACATAACACTAGACACATAGGGTTCTGTTGTCTTTATAAGACTGTTTCCATGTCAGTGACCCACAAATGAGGACAAGGCCATGCTGGCCCCCGAGTCAGGCCAGCCAGAGCAGGTCTTCCTGGTTGGCAGTGAAACTCTGCAAGGATCTCAAGGACAGGTGGCCAAAAGGAACTCGGCAAAGGCAACTCCTGTCCACATGTCCCAGAACCAAAAGAAAGGGACCAGTTCTCTCTTGTGTGTCCCTCTAAAATTGGCCTGTTGCAACTGCAGCCCCAGGGTGGTGGAGTTAGCAGGTGGGGCCCTGGGAGCGGATTGGGTCATGAGGGCAGAGCCTCCACGAGCAGGATTAGTGCCCTTGAAAAAGGGCCCTGAGCGAGTTCTCCTGCCCCCTGTGGCCCTTCTGCCCCACGCGAGGACACACAGAAGGTGTCGTCTGTGAAGCAGCCAGAGCCCTGACCATGCATCGGATCTGCCGGCATCTTGGCCTTGTACTTCCCAGCCCCCAGAACGACGCGTTTCTGTGTATACATCACCCGGTTACAGCACTGAGTGGACTGAGACACGAGATACCATGTTGGCTGCCCAGAGACCACCCGGCACAGATGGGAAAGCCAGCCACTCAGCTCAGCTCGGTTCAGTTTAGTTCACGTCGACTTGCTTCACTCGCTTACTTGGTTCAGATCACGTCAAGTGAGCTAAAACGAACTCGGCCAACGCCACCCAGCTCAACCCGCACAGTTCCACTGAAACCAACACCACCCAACACACGTAACTGCAGTCCCAGCTCTCGCTACAGGGTCTCGTGGTGGCAGTGGGAGGAACAGGGCCAGTCCTGTCTTGGGCAGGCTTTCTGGTGTTCCGGGGAGGAGAGTGCAGCACAAGTCACCTCACACAGGTGCCAAGCTGGCAGTGGTGTCTGAGAAAAGTATTGCTTTGCAGAAAAGCATCTTTGAAGAAACCTCTTGCCAGGCTGGTGGGCATCTGCTACGGGCCCAGGATGGGGCCCCACACTCTGGGGGTGAAAGAGGGCAGAGCTGAACAGGCCTCACCCTCCAGGGACCCTTGGCCTGTCCAGAGTGGCCCTAAGACCACCAGAAACCCACCAAGTGAGTGACATCCCTTGTCACTAGTCTTGTCCCTGGGGACCCTAAGAAGGGAGCAGGTTCAGGGAGGGAGCAGCAGCACAGGAAGGCTTCCAGAGGGATTGTAGTCACCCAGGCAGGGGCCCTGACCACCAGTGGGCTCAGCCTGGCCCAGAACAGGCCACAGGGGTGGAAAAGACAAAACACAGAGACCCCAGGACAGTTAGGAGTGGCCCAGGTTCCAGAAAGCACCACCCAAATCAGTAACCCTGGGCGAGTCTGGGGAGAGAGTGGTGGCCCACCTGTCCGGCGTGGCAGCAGTTTGCCAGGAAGGGGCTGGCCTGGCTATGCACCTGGACTATGGGCTCTCAGTGGTCCCCCTGCCCCCCGTGCCAACAAGACTCCGGTCTGAGGCTGCCCATGTGGCACTGACGGGAAGGACCAGGGAAGAAATGCATCTTTGTCCCGCTGCTCCCTGGGAGGGGCCGGGTGCGCAGACAGAGGTGAGGAGCCGGCGAGGTTGGGGTGCAGGTGGGCAGCTGCAGAGGAACCCGTTTAAATCCCGGGGAGATTACGGGGACGTTTGTCGCAGGCTGTCAGCCCTCATTAAGTTAATGGAACTGGCGAGTTGGCCGGCTTCCAGCGTGCCGGGGAAAGAAAACAAGAAAAGTGTTTTTGGTGAAAGAGCTGGGGGATCCCATTTCGCTCGCAGCCCTGGGAGATTACGGGACATCGGTAATGGCCCGGCTGAAATGACTTATTGGGAACTTGTTGATTAAAACACGGGAGAGAAAACCCCCAGTGTCTCAGGCTGGCAGGGGCTCCTCACCGGCCCTCCTCTAGCAAAGCGACTGTGAGCGCCTTCCCAGCCCTGCGAGTGGCACGGGGCCTCTGCGGCGCTGGGGTTCCCGGGCAGGAGGGGAGCCACGGAGGTGAAACTGGGGACTCCGTGCAGATGGGGGCTTGGGTCTGGGGAAGGGCCCAGCAGTTCACGGGGCGAGGCACCCACAAAGCCTCCTGTAGACTCCCTGACCAGCCAGGCCACCCCACCGCACCCAGCAGCCGCACCTCTCCGTCCCATGACCTTGGCTTTGGGCTGAGGGCTCCATCCCGTTCCCGCCCCAGCCCCTCCCTCCCCAGCATACATGTTGCTCCTCAATTTCCCCAGAGCCCCGCCTCTGGCTGCCCCGGCACGGATCGGGTGCCGGACCCAGCAGACCTCAGGTGGGGCCCCCGCGGGCCTCGCCCCAGCCCCACCAGGAAGACACCTGACCCATCCACCTTCCCTCTCATCTGTTCACCGACCACGTGTTCTGCAGGTGCCTCCACACGCTCTGTTCCCCTGTGATCCCCATTGTATGAATAAGGAAGCTGAGGCCCAGAGAGGCTCAGCAACCTGCCTGAGGCCACACAGCTTGCGGGAGGTAAAGCCCACCTGTCTTCAGATCCTCTGCTCCCAGCACGGCCTCAAAGACATGGAGCCACTTCTGTGCCCTGCTGAGGCCTCCCGGCATCCCCGCACTTCCTAGGTCTCTCAACCTTGACCCCAAGACCCTCCTTGCAGAGCCTGTGCCCCCTCCAGGCTTGGCAGGTGGGTCCTGGCACCATCGCAGGGGCCTTCGTGCTGAGGTGCTGGTGTGATAGGCCCCTTGACTGGGTGAAGGACACAGGCGGGGGGTCTCTGCGACACCTGGCCTGGCCTGAGCCTCCTTGCTCCCAAGGCCCCATGCATGTTAACCGCGGGGCGCCAGGTTCCCCGGTTACTTTCTAGCCCCTGAAGGGCAGCAGGGGCTTGCTCGGCCTGGCGCACACCCTGTCCCCCTGCTCCAGGAGCTTCCCCCACTGGGCAGGCCCTAAATAGCTCACATCTGAGGAACCTCAGCTCCCAGTCCTACTCAAGGACGAGGTGACAGCTGCAAGGAGGGGAGGTGGGTGCTCCAGCCGGTGGGGAGCTGCCCTGCAAACCCAGCTGCCAGATGAAAGGTGGGACCTTGGCCCGCGGGGGCACACTCACTTGGCTGGATCACAGCCCCCGGAAGCTCATAGCGAAGTCAAGAAAGGCCTAGAATGTCCTTCTCCCCTGACAGATGGCCCTGGGGCCCAGAGAGGGAGGGCAGCAGCCAGCCAGACCCTGAGCTCTGTGACCAAGCCAGCTCTGGTATGGGAGTGGGGCCCCGCTGTGGGTTCAGGGTGGCCTTGGGGACCGGCACTGTGGCTCTAGCCTGGGAGCCGGCTGGGCCCTCACTGCCAGGCCCGACCCACCTGGGACCCTCACCTCCACGTGGATGCCTGGCTGGGCCCATGGTGGGAGCTTTGCCTCAGAGGCCAAGGGCCCCACCCGGGGGGAGGGGCAGCTGGGGGCATCCTGGTGGGGCCCAACCCACGCAGTCCATGACAGCCTGGCCCCTCAGCTCTAGGCCACAGCCACATCCCCAACACATACAGCCGTGCCCACCTGGACAGTAGGGCAGGCATGGAACCCCCAGGGCGAGGTATCAGGGTGGGGGCACACTGACCCGGCCAGTACTCCTAAGGGGGACTTACTTCTGCCCCCACCCGAGGCCTGGGCACACAGGAGACACTGCTCTGCCCCCACCCGACTGGGGAAGGGGGTCCGGGATTGGGTTGGGGGTCTTTCCCTGTCTAGCTCTGGGCCTCCATGAGGGAAGCGCTGGCCGCCCCAGCCCTTAGGACCTGCCCTTCCCTGGGGCATGGTGTGGGTATAACGTGGATTTCTGCAAATCGGACCCTCCTGTCGGTGGGGGAGCAGCCAGCTCTGGTCTGTTTCCAAGATGCTTGCTCCAAGCTTGAGGGACTGTTTTGCAATGCGAACGTTATTGCTCCTCATCTGCCAGAGCCTGGGAGAGGCCTCCTCACCTACCTCCTGCCCTGGGACCTTCCCCCTGGTCTGGGGCCTGGGACCCCATGCGGGCACACACACTCCCCTGCCCTGACAGCCCTTCCTCTGTGAGTCCCGCCCTGCCCCCACAGGGCCTTCTGCAGGAAGCCCACCCCACGCCCACCCCCAGAGTGACTCCCTCTCCTACAGGTACCTATGACAGTGGGGGACCGATGGCCTGCAGGGGAGGGCACACTCCTTGAGGGTTGTTGTCCCCCTGGCTGCATTCCCAGTGCCTGGCACACACGGGCTGGGGCTGCCCTGGCCCAGGCCAGTGGGGACAGGGCCCGGGCCGCCCAGGGTGCAGGGCCGGGCTGCCGGCCGCAGAGCAGCGTGCTGGGCAAGCTGCTCCCGCCGCCCCCCCCGGCCTCCCTCCCTCCCTCCTGAAAGGGAAGGAGAGGTTAATAAACCAATTACTTTGGGCAACGAAGCAAAATAAGTCCCATTAAAGTAATTAATGTCCTTTGCACAGTCCCCATTGGAGAAGACTAATAAATTGGGGCTTTGTCACCATCCGGTAATTTCTCTGTGAGGCGCTTCTTCATCCCTGTCCAACAGCACAGTTTAAGGCTCTGTTAATACTTTTAAGACGGGCTCAATGCCAGACTAATTAGATTTGCATTTCCACCACGGGCCAGGCCAGGCTCAGATGTGCCCAGTGAGAGAGGCTCCAGGACCCCGCTGGGCCCCAGGGACAGCACCCGCCTTTGAGAAGGGGCCATGTGTGGGTTCCCACGCTGCCCTGGGCGATGGCCTGTCACCCGGCCTGCCGCCCGGCTTCCCTGCCCTGGGGGACGGGCCATGGCTCTGATCCAGGCGGAGGCCAGATCTCATTCTCGGGGGTCCCCTCATGCTGGGGCTCACCAGGACCCGTGGGGTGACCCATGTCCTGGCGTCTCTCTGTGCCCCGGAGCCAAACCCCTGTGGATCCTGGGAGGACAGAGTGGAAAGTAGGGAACAGCAACGGCAACCGCATGGTTGAGGAGGCCACAGAAACGACCTCCACCGGGAGCTGGGGGGCAGCGGCAACACGGACCCGCACGGACCGTGGTCTTCCTGCCGACCCGCAGCCCCAGCGAAACACCCAACCTGCCCTCCTCGGGCCTGGCCAGGTCCCAAGACCAGGGAGAGTCTGAGAAACCGTCACAGCCAAGAGGAGCCTGGGGTCTGGGACGGGGTCCTGGGACAGACAGAGGACAGCAGAGGAAACTGAGGCACCAACGAGAGCGTGGGCTGCAGTTGACAGCAAAGCCGCCGCTGCTGCCCTGCAGTGGTGACATGCGCAGGCGGGCGCAGGCCGCGAACAACAGGGGCACTGAGCGGGGTACGTGGGAACCCGCCGCTCCACCACTGCAATGGTGCTGTGCTGCTGCGGCTGCTCCACAATCAAAAGCTTGTTTAAGATAAACAAAGCCATGGTGAGAGAGAAGAGGCTGGGAGAGGAAGGGGCCTGCTGCAGCCCCAGCTCCTTGACCCCTGACCTCAGATGGGCTGCCTGCTCCAAGGACGCGCCTAATGAGCGGCCCGGACGCCAGCAAGTCCCCGCAGAGGCGGAGGGAGCCCTGCCCCCGCAGGGCGCCCGGGCTGGGGGAGGGATGTGGAAACACTGAGCCCCCTGGGGCCTCCCCCATCCCCCAGCCTGAAGACGTGAGGAAGGAGTCGGACCAGGCAAGAATTTGAGGGGCTGGGGACGGGGCAGCCTCTGCTCCCTCCTAGGCTCAGCCGGCCTCTGCAGCCACAGCCTCCTGGACCAACCCAGGGGTGACAGCCACCAAGCCCTTGACTCAGAGTCCTGCCCTGGTCCTCACCCGTATAGGGAGCCAGAAGTGGGTCGAGCGCTAACCTGCTCTAACACACCTGGGACTCCTGGGACTCTGGGAGCTTCCTGGTGCTCCCCAACCTCTTTGCCTCCCCCCTGCACGGCAGGTTCCTTCACACAGGCCCGGCCTCTATAACGGACATCCTGCGCCCAGCTGGCACCACGACCCGGCACGGCTGGGTGGGAACGTGCACTGGAGAGACGGGGAGAGACCTCACGCCAAGGCATGTCACTGAGCTCGTGCCCCAGGGCTGGCTGGGACCCGCAGTGGTGGCGGCAGGGAGCTCAGAGACAAGCAGGGTTGGGACCTTGACCAAGTGGGCTGGGTCGGGTCTGAGCACGAATGGAAGCCCTTCAGGTAGGGCACGACCTGAGGGGCGGAGGACGGGGAGGGAGAGGCGAGAGGTGCACTGGACAGGGACAGATGCCCCAGCCAGGGTGCACCAGACCGAGCCTTGGATGCTGGGTCTCAGAATCTGAACGCCAGTGCGGATGGATCTGCAGGATGGGCAACCACTCAACTCTGCAGACGGTGGGTAAACGGGTGCCAATAAAACTTACCGTGTGGACCTATAAATTTAAATTTCATGTAAGTTTCATGCATCAGAACTATTATTTTTCTTTCCATTTTTTTTGACCATTTAAAAATGTAAAGACCACTGTTGGCCCGTGGGCCACATAAAGGCAGGTGGGAGGTCACAGCTTACAACCTCCGGCAGACAGACCCTGGCGAGGACCACTCTGTACAGAGGGGCCACACGGAGCCCCTTGTAGGCAGATTGGTGAGAGATGGGGACGTATGTACAGAGGAGAGGATGAAAGATGTGATGGGAATTGCAAAGATAATAAGAGTGTTGTGGACATCTGTGAGCTCAAAAGCTTAAAAACCCAGATGAAATTCATAATTCCTAGAACTAGATAAAATGTCAACATTGTTGCCAAAAGAAAGAGAGACCTCAGATAAGTATTCAAGAAATTCGAGTGTAATCCGAGACCTCCCCCCAAACGCAGGCCTGGATGGCTTTGTAGGTGACCTCTACCAACGCCCATAAGGACATCCAAGTGGCTCCAGAGAGTGGAAAAAGAGTAACATTTTCCAGTTCATTTTAAGAGGCTCATGAATTTGATTCTGAATCCATGCAAGGAAAATACAAGAGAGTAGAACTATAGGCCCATCTCTCTTAAGAATATAGAGGTAAAAATCCTAAATAAAACATTAGCTAACCAAACCCAATAATGTATCAAAAAGAAAGAAAAACAAATCAGGATTTAACCCAGGAAAGCAAAGATGGCTTAATATCTGAAATCTGTCGGTGTGATTCTCCTCTCAAGGGACAAACTGCATAAGCGTTCCAGTTAGCACGGGCAGCATTTGGTGAGGTTCATAGTTTTCCTATTACAAAAACACATCCCTGACCCGGACGCCCCCCAGGCACCGCGGCGGGTCCCGCCTGCCCGCACCACCCCACCCTTCAGGTGGCATCTGGAATTTCTAGGCTCCTTCTGCCTAGGAAGAAAGAGAACTGAAAGGCACTTATGGGACAATCAGAGAAAAAAATTCTTCTCGAATCTTTTACAATTCTCTTCCCTGTCTTTTTAGCTGTTTAGCTCCAACTTGCCTAGATGGAATCTTCCTCAAGCTGCCAATTGAGTTTTCACAGAAGTCTGAAATCTGTTTGGGCGCACAATTTTTACCAACCCGCCTACTCACAACCACACAATCACCCAGCTGGACCCGGCTGGGTCCCAGGGAGCAGGAGAGGGGGGCACAGGTGGGGAGGGCGGCCCCAGCGGGGATAACCAAGTGCAGGCTGTGCAAATTTTAAAATGCAGCCCAAACTGTAACAACTATTATATACTATTACAACACTACACATTTTGTTCTATTACATTTATTAAAATAACAAAAATTACCTTAAAAAGAACAGGATAAGTTGGAACGGGAGACATGGCAGTACGTCACGTGTGCGCATGTGTGTGCAGGCGTGTGTATTCTGTGTGCATCTGGGGCTCGAGGGAAGCCACACCCCGTGCCTGGGCTGTGGGTAGAGTGTGCCAGCGCTCCCTGGGAGGGCGCAGAGAGAGGGCTTTTGGGGGAACGCAGAGGGGCTTAGGAGAGCGACTCTACTTGCTCGGGCCCTGGTGGCCGGCGCAGAGCCCTGCGGTCCAGCTATGCAGACTCAAGGAACTGGAGGAAGGAGGGCTGGGCTGGGCTGGGTGTGTCTCCTCCATGGGGTCACAAGCCCCCAACAGGGCTGTGCCAGGGCCACCACAGGGATCTGAGGCCTCTCTCCACTCCTTAGGCCAACTCTCCCTGCGGGTGCAGGGGAGCTGGTGAGGGCCCCGACATTGCAGGCCCTGAGCTCTGGGTAAAGCCGGGGCTACTTTTACCCCTAAGTTGACCCACCGAGCGAGAGGTGGGTGGGGGTCTGCTCTGAGGCCAGTGCCCCAGCGCCTGGAGGGCAGGGGCCTGACCAACGAATGCTTGAAAGGATGTGAAGCGAGATGCCCAGGGGCACCCCGACCCCACCTGCTGGAGGGGGACTGGGCCCTGGTGCTGGAGGACCCCCAAGTGGGCGATCAGTCCCACGTGGTGAGGCAGGCCGTCGCTGGGAGCCCGTGCACCCCCCAGCCGTGCCCCGAAACCGGCAGGAACGCCCCGTCCCTGCACAGGTGCCAACACTCGGCCTCAGTGTGGCACGCCTGCCTGGGTGCTCACTGAGGAACTCTCCATTCACATGGGAGTTTGGGCAAAGTGCAACTCTCTGGGACCTGAGGAAAGCACAAGCCAGCCGCCCAAACTCTGGGCCATCCCGTGGCCCCTGGGCAAGGTCTCGCAGGGCCGTTCTCAGGCTGAGACCCAGAGGGTGGGGGCGCTGGGCCTCCCGCAGGCCTGCCCCGTCACACCCGGTTGGGGCCGGCGGTTTGCTTTGCTAGACCACGTTTGTGCAGCGGCCATGCGGCGGCCCAGCGGGTCCCTTTGCATCCTGGCAGGCCCGCCATGGAATTCAGCACGTAGGGGAGGAAAAGGCCGCCTTCTCGCTGAGGCTCTTGTTTGCAGAGCTCCGCAGGAACAGCGGGACGGAGCCTGGACAAACACACGCATCCTCAGCTCCAGAAACTATACCGCTGACGCTCCCCTGCCACGCGCCTCTGCCTTGCATTGATTCAGCTGCAAAGTGTAAACTGCCCGAGAAAGGGCCGAGGGGAACCCGGGGCCAGATTCGAATGACTCCATCACATGGGGCAGCACAGCCAGGCGGGCAGACCTCCACGGGCATGAGGGCCCCCATGGCCGTACGCAGGTGCGGTGGCCAGACTGCTGTGAGCACCAAGACACGCTGCAAATGGGTACGTGGGGCCAGCCCGGGACCCTGAGGCCACCTGCCACCTCTTGTCTTATCTCATGAGTCTGAGCTTGGGGCGCCAGCCCACCCTGCCCTGGGCCTCTCTGCCCATCTCAGAGATGGCAGGTTCCAGCCTGTGCTCTCAACTTGAGGTGCGACCCTCCAAGCCCCCCATGTGGGACAGAGAGGAGGGGACCGTAGTTTTGTGCAAAACTTCTGCCCGCCTCGAGGGCAGGGCAGGGAGGGGCAAGCCTGTTTCTTTCAGAACTTATTTTTCTTCCTTTACCTTTGCACTTGGAAAAACCTAGCAATGTCATGGCACCCAGCAGAGGGTCCTGTAGCAGGTCGGTCAGTGCTGACTCAGATGCGGTTGCAAAGCAGTCAGCCTGGGGCAGGCGGTAGGAGCGCACTGCTGGGGGCCCCGGGGGGTCCTGCAGATGGCGACCTGTCCTGGCCCTGCCGGGGATGCCAGAGAGCGGGGCCTCGGCTGGGAGCAGGGACTGGACCTGCTCACGAAGGGGAACCAGAAAAACTACAGGCTGAGGGTTCTCGGAAGAGGCCCAAGACCTAGCTGCCCCTGTGAGGAGCCCAGTGTCCTCCAGGTGGGGCACACGGTGATGGGGTGATAGCTACAGGCCCTGGCAGCAGTACGTCTGGAATGTTCCAGCAGTAAGTGAGGGGACTGCAGGATGGGGGACAGAGACGCAGACAGAGCTCAGGCCAGTTGCCCGAGGAGGGCAAGCTGGGTGGGCCAGGCCCAGGCAGGGGTGGGCTGCATGTAGAAGGTGGCAGGGTGCGGGGGGCACCTGGGGCCTTTCCCGGCTAGACAATGAGACAAAAGAGAGATGAAATCTCCGGGGGGAATTGCCCACCAGGTGCTGTCTGCCAGCAAGAACTGGACAGGCCTCTCCAGAGGTCCCTCCAAGGCCACACGATCCTCACCCGATACGCCTCCCCTCTACCCTGGGGCGGCTCCCCTCACGGGAAGTCCTGCCCTGACTCCCCTCCTTGTCCTGAGCCCACCCCTGGGACTCCAATTCCACATGAGGCAGCACAGCCCAAGCTGGCCCACACGCCAAGGGGGTGCAAGGAGGCGTGGCGGGGCTGTCCCCCGACGCAGGGCACTGTGGCAGGCAGCACGTGGCCCTCAGCGGTGTCCATGTCCTAACCCTCAGGACCCACGGATAGGGCAGACAAGGCCGCAGCGGGAAAGGAAGCTTGCAGGTGGAGCCAGGGCTGCTAAGCGCCGACGGTGAGACGGAGGTGACCCTGGATTATCTGGCCCCAAGTGGCCACAGGGTCCCTGTAAGGGGAAGAGCCGGAGGGTCAGAGGCAGGGAAGGCGACGTGGCCCCAGAGGAAGGTGGGCGTGAGGGCTCCGCCGGCCCCAGCTGCCTTTGAAGGCGGAGGGGCCGTGGGCTGAGGGATGCGGGCGCCTCTGGAAGCCGGCAAGGGCAGGGAAGGGACTCTTGCCAGAGCCTCCGGGAGGAACAGCCCTGCTGCTACCTCGATCATAGCCCAGTGCGACCTGCTCTGACTTTCGGGACTGCAGGATTATAAATTCATGTTGTTTTAAGCCACCAAAATTTTGGTCATTTGCTACGGCGGCTGTGGGAAGCTAGCACAGGCCCCTGCTCCATCATCAGACGCTGGCTCCAGCTGAGCAGAGGCCCCCGGGGGCCCCAGGTCCACCCACCCAAGTTCAGGGCCTGCTGGGAAGGACTTCAAAGTCCAGGTCCGCCATCCCCTGGGGTGGGACCGCATCGGGGTCCCTCACCCCATCTGTCACTCATTCCGTATCTCTGAACACCTGTACTGTTGTTTGCTTAATGCTGTTCCTTAAATAGACTCCATTTCCTTATCTAAGTGTGTTTGGAGAGGCAGAAAAAGTGACTTAAAGTAGAAGGGAGTTGTCAAACGTACACAATAAAAAGCAGAATTTGTTGAATTAGTTGACGTTCGCTCGTCCAGGCTGATGGGTAGCAGTGCCCTCTCCCTGTCCCCCAACCTTGCCCCCGCCGTTGTGGATGCTCCCCCAGTTCCCCTCCCCAGAGGTGACCCTGAAGCCCCACCCAGCCCATTTCACAGAAGGGGATAGAAACAAGTCCTGAGGCCTCTGCTGGTTTTAAAGCAAACCAGAGTCACAGTGGCCCCACCGTGCCCTGCACAGACCCCGCCATTCAGGGCCACAGCAGGTGCACAGGGCGAAGGCCCCAGGAACACAGGCCACCGGGCCCTGGATGGCTTCATGTTGACCCTGTCCAGTTTCCCTGGGGACTGCCGCTGCGTGGCTCATGCCGCAGGCCGTGATGACACCCCACCCCAGTGACGATACTCCACCCCAGGGAGCCTCTGGTCCCCACTCACAGAGGCTGGCCTCCCTCGGGACCCTCCTCCAAGCCACATCCCAGGAGGGCTCTGACAGCCTGTCCTTCCTCTCTCTCTGTGCCCCAGACACGGTTAACCTGGCCAACCTCCACCAGCCAGGACACCCTGCTGCTGAGGCCAGTGGTGCTCAGGCAGCCCCACCCTGTCCCGCGGGACCCGCTGCCCTGAAGCTCTGGCAGATGTTTGCATCTCGAATCCCTGAGGGCCTCCAAGCGTCAGCTCCCTAAAACCTGCGGACTCGGTGTCGTTGGGGGGGCAGGGATCTGGGCTGATGGTGGGCTGGGGCGGGCAAGAACAGGCGCTTGTGGGACAAATCAGGACACTCCCATCCCCCGGCCTGAGAAGAGGTCTTTCTAGAATGAAATGGCAGCAGTCAATTAGAGCAGAGGTACTCTGTAAAAAGTCTTTTTTTGCATAATAGAAATGCTGGTCACCTTCTGTTCATCCCGTTTTTAGGGGTGGAGGGCACGCCATGGCCTCTCGGTGGGGCTGATGAGAGTCAAATAGCTGTGAGCCACAGACAGGGCAGAAACAGCCCACTGCCAGGAGCCAGGACTCTGGGGCTTAAACCCAAAGTGACCCTGGGTGACCTTGGGCTGACCATCATCCTTTTAGAGCCTCAACTGGTCCATCTGTGGGATGGGCTTGCTCACAGAGCCTCACAGGGGGCTGGGTGGACATCACCTGTACCTGCGGGCACGGGACAGCCCTGAGCCAGCCTGTGGTGGGCCTTGCTGTGGACTGTGGTGTGCCCTGAGGCAGAGCACATGCCTGGCGTGCTGGCTGGTGCCAGACATACCGCACGCCCTCACGGCTGCCACCCCACATCACAAGGAGATGGAGGCAGCAGGGGTCAGGCCTCTCCCAGGGGCTACATCTTCCTCTACTGCCTCCTGAGCTCCACACGCCCAGGGGTCCCCGCCCGCTGCAGATGGTGAGTGGTGGCCCACACCGCGCCCGTCTACCCGGCCGCGGCACCCACACAGCACCTGCAACAACAGGAGCGGTGAGGCCGGTGTCTGGTCACAGCCCACTCAGCGGCCTGCTCGGGATTCCTGTGGAAGGCTGGCGCGCGAGGCCGGGGTGGGCAGGACAATCCCCACAGTGTCTGCGCGGCCGGCACTCCAGCACGTGGTCTGCCGAGAGGACGGCCTGGCCTGGCCACAAGGCCCCCAGATGTGCCCACCCCAAACACCCAGAGGCTGCACAGGGCCCTTCCCAGGCCAAGCTCTGCTCTTCCCGGTGACCCCAGGACCCCGGAAGGGTGGGACGGCCTCCAAGGGCCCTCCGCTTCTGGCCCAGCTGTGGGGTGGAGGGCTCTGGCCAGTGTCTCTGCCCCCAGTGGAAGGGAGCAGAAGCCCAGATGTCCCCGTCACACACGCCAGGTGCCCTGGCCCTGCCACGCCATGTTCTTTCTCCAGGCCCTGGGCCCGGAAGGGGGGACCTGTCAACTCTCTCCTGGCTCAGTGCAAACGTCACCTCCTCGGAGTGTCCTCCCTGATCACCCTGGCCTCACGACCACACTGGGGCTCACCCCAAGAGCCCCCACCCCAGCCCCCAGCCTCCCCCTGCATCTCTTCTGTGTCCCCACTGCCTGGAGTGGCTTCTCCCTTCCTCACTCGCCTTCCTTGTTTCCCGCCTTGCCTGCAGCCTGGGCGCCTGAGGGCCAGTGGCCGAGGCCAGGCTGGGACGCTGCTCCCCAGGGGAGAAGGAGGCGGCTCTCCCTTGAATACCTGAAGCCCAGCCCAAGGCCGTGCCCAGTGCCTAGATGAAGCTGAGAGGGCAGAGCAATGCCCCGTGCCCTCGCTGTCCCTCCCCAGTGGGGAGGCAGGGCGCCGACCCCTCTGTGTGCCCTCCAGGTACGCCCCTGCCACCAGCTCCTGTGTGCTGTGACCGCCGGGGGTCTGTGACGGCAGCAGCGGCACCACAGGCCCTGTCTTGGCGCCCCGGCCTCTGACACTTCGGCGGTGAGCTGGACGCAGCGTTCGCGGGGATTCCGCAATGACCTCGCATCCCTGCCAGGCTTGGGCCCTGGCCGCGATCCGCCATCCGTGCGGGCTGAGGCGGTGCGGGGGCTTCCCGGGATTTCACACAAAGCTTCTCCGCCGTGAATAGAGTCAAACGGATTCCATTGGGATCATAAATATAATTGGGAGACTTTTATTTTCAAGTAGCACTTCTGAAATCTATAAAATTAAGCTAATATACTGATTTTTAAAACACAAGAATTTTATTGCTCTCTGAGTCAGCGTTTGCCAGCGCCCGGGGCCAGGAATTAACCCCTCACAGCGCACAGCACCCTGCAGGCCTCTGGGCCTGACGGCAGGTTGCTGGACAGAGGTGACTGGGCAGGGGGCGACCTCCGTCGCATGGCATCCGTCCCCCGGGGCTCCCCGCGCTCCCTCCAAGGTGCCCTGGAGTCCAGATGTTCCCCAGACCCGGCCTTCGCCTCCCTGTGGAACGCGCTCCCGTAGCTGCCGTCTCAGCGCCTCCTCTCCTGGGGGAGTCCAGCCTGATCCCAGCCCTGGCCCCAAGGTCGCCCACTCCCACCGGGACCCTTTCTGGACCCCTGATGGGCTTTGGGGTCCCAGCTTCCCCCCCGGATGCTGGGGGTCCCCGAGTGTGGAGACCTGGCGAGGGGCACTCAGGATGCCCCAGGGAAGGGTGGGGGTGGGGGACACGCTTCCTCAGCCACCTTCAGCTGGCACTTCAGGGTAGCCTGAGGCTGGCCCGGACTCGACTCGGCTCCCCGCCTATGGCTGTGGGGTCCCTCAGCCTGAGGCGTCTTATCTTGACCAACGTCTCGCCCTACAGCCCTGCCTGGCCCAGCACAGGCATATGGCACATGGCACCAGCTGGGAGCCCACCAGGGTGGCCACACGCAGGCGGCAGATTCGCGAGTACCGGGAGGCTGCCTTTTGCTCTGGATCATGCCTGAGTCGCTGGCAGGAGATCACAGGGGACACCTGGGAGGGGCAGGGGGCACAGAGGACTTGGTGCTGACCCCCCAGGGTCCCACTCAGGGGCCTCCTCTTCGGGCCACTGGTGCTTGGCCCCTCCCACCCCCAGAGCCCACCTGCTCTCCAGGTAGAGGGACCCCCATCTGACCCCAGGGGCCCCTGAGTCTCCCAAGGCTGACACATCACAAGTTCCAGGGAGACTCCACGTTCAGAGACCCCACGGGCTCCCGACGCCCCGAGGCTCCCGCACCTGCAGGCCTCGGACGTCAGCTTGCCAGCCTCACAAACCGTCCCGGCCCCAGATACTCGCGGCCCCAGTACTGCCCCGGCCCCCACACCCACAGGCCCCCAATGCTGCCCGGACTCAGGTGTCCTCACTGCCATGCGGTCCTCCAGCCTGATATGCAGTCCAAACTGTCCCAGTCCCAGTCCTCCTGGGACTGGGGCCAGGAAGGGCCTCCTTTGCACTGGGACACCCCAGGAGCCTGAGGGTGGCAGGAGGCCCGGGCCCCTTTCCAGGAGGGTTCTGCCCGACCAGCCCCTCTGGTATCTCCGGCACCCACAAGTGCCACCCTGCCTGGCCCCCAGGCAGCTTGTGGGCCTTCTGCAGCCCCTTCCCAGCAGGGCAAGAAACCCCCTCACCTCTGCGCCTTTTGAACACAGGGCAAGGTCTCCAGACATGCTGGAGGAGCCCACCTCATCCTGCCTCCGAACTCGACTGTCTGCAGAGACAGGTCTCACGAGAGGTGATTAAGGCAGAACGAAGTCAGCCGGGTAGACCCTAATCCACGGGACCGGGTCCTCACCAGAAGAGGAGGTCGGGACACAGACACGCACAGAGGGACGGCCACGTGAGGAGGAAACACGTCTCCTCAGGCGGAACCAGCCCGGCGACGCCTTGGTCTCGAAGTCAGCCTCCAGGACTGCGAGAGCGCAAACGTCCGGCGCTGGGCCGCCAGGGCTGTGGCTCTGTCATGGCAGCTCCCAGCAGACTCAGTCCCCACATGGCCACAAACTGGAAAATCACGGAGTGCTGTGGGACTGGCTGGGTGGGTGGGAGGCGGTGCGGTGGGACGGGGGCCAGGAGGGGCGGCCCAGGACAGGGTCTGGCACCGTGAGCTCATCCCCGAGCCCTTCCCTGTGGGCACCGCGTTTCCCGCCGCCCAAGGGTCCAGGCCTCCCCTGGGGCCGCAGGGCGAGTGGCTTCTCACAGAGGTGGGCACCTTAGCAGCCTCCCCCGGCACCCTCACGCGAAGTCCCTCCCGTGACACTCTGGAGCCCCGCTGTCAGGTTTCACACGTTTTACTGGGGCGCTCAGTGTAAGCCAGATGCGTGCTGATAGCCGCTGCGCAGGCGATGACAAGGCAGGGCTTCCCGGGCACATGCGCCTTTCGTTAGCATGCCCCGCAGGCGCTTACCCCACCAGCCCAGGGCAGCACGTGCAGCCAGCTTGGCACAGGGCTGCTCTCTGGCAGGCGTGCGTCACGCCAACACACGCTGTCAGCCCAGGGGCCTCCTGGGGACGTTGCTTTTTTGGTGGACCCAGCCCAGGGCCTGGGAAGCCACAGCAGGGTCCAAGCAGGGACTGCAATCTCTATTTCACAGTGGGGGAAACTGAGGCTGGAGGAGGCAGGCGGCTTATCCAAGAACACACATAGTCTACAGCAGAGAAGCAGCACTCCTGTCCTCGCTCCCGTCTGCAGGGTAGCTTCCGGAACCACCCCCATACTGGCAGCCAGCCTGCTTGGGGCCTGACTCAACCATTCAGGACTATTCAGGAGCCGCCCCTGACCCCCTTTTTAGGATCTGAAACTCACCAGCTATCCCGGGCCTCTGGCCTGTGCAATTTTCACTCATTCGTTGGACTGTCCATTCATCCGTTTTTCAAATGTTGACCACGCACCCTCTCAGCACACCCACAGCCCTGGGCCGCAGCGGGATCGCCCTGCTGGTGCCACACAGCCCAGAACACGCAAACAGAGGCTGGAAACACTAGGAGGGCCAGGTCAGGGCTGGGAGGAGCATGGTGGTCCTGATTTAGAATGTGTGACCCAACTGGCAGAGGAGTCACAGGGCAGCATCAGCTGAGGCCTCAAGAATATACTGGACTTGCCCAGGGGAAGAAGGGTGTGTGTCTTGGGGGTGTATGCCAGGCAGGGCTGGGGTAACAGCACATGCAAAGGCCCTGAGGCAGGAGAGAGAGTGACTGGCCAGCAGTCCCTTTCCTGCCCTGCAGGCCCCGCCCCACCGCCTGTGCCTCCTGTGGGCTCTGCAGCACAGGGGAAGAGGGCAGCCCGCCTGTGCCCCGGCTCCGCCCCATAGGGCCACCTAGGTCTGGCCAGGCCTCCTCCCCAAGTGCCTACTCTCCCAAGCTCTCCTCCCCAGGGAGCTGGCAGCAAGCTTGGGGGTCCTCCGCTGCCCTTTAGGGTCCCTACACCCTGCCCACACCTTCGTAACTACACTGGGGGTGCCCTCACTGAGACCTGGCACCTGTGGGGGGCCTGGGCCGAGGTTGAGCAAAGCAGGTGGAGGGAAGTGAGGGTCGGGGCCATGAGGGGAGCATGCAGGAGCCCCCTGAGAGTGCAGCGGGGAGGCCCGAGCTGGGTAGCCCCTCCCTCCGGACATGGAGAGGAACTTGTGAGGAAAAGCAGAGGCCTGAGGGCGGTGGGCACTGTTCTCGAGCCCCGGCTGCCGGGCCAGGGCTGTGCTGAGTGGCTGAACATGGCTGAGGCTGGCTGGTGCCTCCTGTTCTAGTGAGGAAGAAACTGAGGATGCAAGAGGCGAAGGGCTTGCTCCAGGTGGAGGATGGGCTCGGGTGTGGCTGTGCCCACGGCCCCTCCTCCCCCAGTCTAGCTGGCAAGCTGCCTGTGGGTGGTCATGGGCTCCCGGCAGGAGCCCCAAGTCTCGGGGTCCCAATCCGGCGGGTGAGACTAGAGCCACCCCTACCTTGGGCAGGATGGGGCTGAAGCCCCCAGGGTAGGGGAGACCGCCGGGGCAGAGGTCCCCTCGCCAGGCCCCAGTGGGTGGGACAGGGGCCCCTGGGCCCCGGCTGCGAGGCGAGGCTTCGGTGGTGACCACAATAAATATGTTTGTTCAAGGGAAGCCAGGCTGGGAGCTGTGTGCGCCGCCCGGTGAGGAAGAAAAGGCCGCTTGTGCCTTGCACACTGGGGCAATTGTTCCTGCTCACGCAACTGCTGCCCCGTGGCCGGAAAGGTCAGACGGCCCTCGGGCCCCGTCGGAAGCACCGATGCCTCGGGCCCCTTCGCTCGTGCCTGCCGTAACGGGCACCCGCGCGCGGCTCACCCCTGGGCCTTGGTATGGGGAAGAAAGGTGCCAGGCAAGGTCTGGAAGATGGGCTGGCAAAGGCAAAGGAGACCTGAAGTCAGGAGTCCGCCTGCCCGGCCCAAGGCAGGCGTCAGGTGTGGGGACAGCGGGGCCCCGTTGGCGGCCAGGACGGGGCACGAGGGCCTTCACTGCGTCCCCGGTGGCGGCAGCTTTCTCCAGGTCGAACTGACACATCAGGGGATGCCACGATGAGGGCCGGGCAGAGATGGGGCCACACTAAAGCCAGCTGCAACCCCCCGAGGCCAGACAGAGCCATCACTGCCACCTGCTAGGAGAGAGGGGTGGGCCACGGCCCGGTGCGTGCTCCAGAACAGGCGCGTCGTGGGCCCGTGTGGAGCACCCACTGCAGCAGCAGAGTTGACGGAGGCCCACCTCGCAGATGCTCCAGCTCTTCCCTGATCTAGGCACTATGGGGCACAGATCATGAACACAGGCCTGTCTCCCTCCACGGGGCGGGAAGGAACACAGGGGCCCACGGCTTGCTGGCCTCGGGGTGTGCCCCTGGCGGCCCCTCTCCTCTGCGTGGGGAGGAAGCTCCATGAGATGAACTGTGCAGCCGGTGGGCTCACGTCCTCCAGCCTGCCGGACCAGGATGGCCAAGGGGGGGCAGGTGCACCTGGGGGGAGGCTCCGCTGGACCGTGGCCCCTGCGGAGGTTCAGTCGCCTGCGTCAGCGGAGTGGGTCCTCCCAAAGCGCCTGTAGACCGGAGGCCCTGGGGCCGAGAGGCGGACAAAGGGGCCGAGGGAAGAGCTCCCGGCAGCTGCTGAGGAGACAGGGCCCCAGGAGCCTCTAGGATCCCAGGATGTTGGGCTGCGGAGGGAGGCAACCTGGGCGCCGGCTCTGCACCCAGGCCCGCCCCACCCTGCTCCAGGTGCCTTCCTCCAGACTCAGTCTTCACTGTGTGCACTGCTGGGGACGACTCTAGGGACCTGTCCCCACCACCACAGGGTCCCCAGAAAGACGAGCCTGTTCAAAGGGGCTCGCCTCCCCCTCCCCCAGTGAGAAGGTGGGGGTGCGAAGGCTCCCTGGACGCCCACCGTCCCGCACATCCAGGGCTGAGGCAGGATGGTGGTGGGCGGCCGACACTGTTGGCTCACGCTCCGGGACTCTCCCGCTGACACGCAGCCGGAACGCCCCAGACTCACCAAGGCCTGAATTCCTGAGGGGCCTGGCATTCCGACCGTGGGATGGGGGCGCTGCGCATTGTTCTCCTGGTACAATGAGGCGCACAGGCGGCGAGGCTCTCGGAACCCGCCCGCCACCCTCTGCCTTGGGAAGTGGCGCCGGCTCTGACTCCGGCCTCCGGGAATTCAGGGCCTCAGAGAGTTCAGCAGGCGCTCGCGTGGGGAGGAGTGGACCGCCAGGAGCAGGCAGTACAGCCCGACCGCCCTCTCCTCCCCAGGGCTTTGGGGGTCCTTCAGGTTCTGGGGGAGCCGCCAGGCCAACGGCAGGTGTCTGCTTGACGACACGAGGGTCTTCCCTCGCCTGTTAGCAAAGCCCAGACCTGCCTCGTCCTCGGCCGCCAGAGGCGGGGGAAGGGCCCTTGCGCCTACAGTCAGTCAGGGACAGCCTCTTCCACCCGGCCTAGTGCCGGGCCCTGCTCCTGGTCACACACTGTCCCTAAAATTGTCCCCAAGTCAGGCCTGCAGCCTTTTATCCTCTCTCTGTCTCTGCCGTTGAAGCCACCACCGCTGCCAAAAGGGCGTCTCCCAGCAGTGGCCCCTTGCTGGCCCCTGCAGCAGTCCCTACCCTAATTTGCCCCCCTGGATAACAGGGCCCGGATTGGGAGACTCTGTGGCCACACCAGTCCCGCCCCAGCACTGGCTACCTGGGGATGAAATCCCAGGCCCCCCGTGGCCTGTCCTGGCCAGATCTCCCCACATGCGGCTGCCTTCCAGGCTCTTCTAGCCACCCCCGGGCTTTCCAGAAAGGACAAAGAGAGGCAGCAGCAGCCAGAAGAGGGCATGACAGAAGTCGGGGTTCTAGGAGGCACGAGCCAAGGCAGGGCCCTCCAGACCCAGAAGGCAGAAACAGATTCTCCCTGGAGCCTCTGGAAGGAACCAGGCCCGCTGGCAGCTTGATTTGAGCCCGTGTTGGACTTCTGACCTCCAGAACCATCAGATACCAAACGTGTTATTCAAAACCACAAGCTTACGGGAGCCCGTTACGCAGTGATAGGAAGCAAAACAGCCCCAAATCCTCCACTTCTCTTCTGGCCCACCTGGTCCAGCCGACAGCCTCTTGCCCAGACTGGTGCAGTAGTCTCTGCCTGGTCTCCCAGGTCATTCTTCACTCTGTAGCCAAAGTGACCCTGCTGCCATCTGGGCCAGCTGCGCCCCACCCAGGTGAGCCAGGGTCTGCACACGCCCTCACTCCTGGGGTCCCGGCATGCCAGAGTCTGCTACTGTCCTGCCAGCCTGAAGGCCCCTCCTCGCCTCAGGGTCTTTGCTGTGACTGTGCCCTCTATCTGGAACATTCTTCACCCTGATGCCACGAGGTTCACCTTCCCCAGGTCTTGGGGACATTCTCTGTGGGACGCCCCCCGACCCCACTCACGACAGGCCCCTTGCCCACCCAGCCCTGCCTGCACTTACAGATAAATAACGGACAGTCGTCCCTTGGTGTCCATGGGGATGGGTTCCAGGACCTCCCATAGCCACCAAAATCTGCAGATGCGCGAGTCTCCTGTGTAGATGGCGTGCGCACACACGTGACACGCACATCCTCCCGCACACTTTAAATCATCTCCAGCGTACTTACAACACCTTACAACGCAAATGCTGTGTGGGCAGGTGTTATACTATATTGTGCAGGAAACAATGACGCGAGACAAGGTCTGCACGTGTTCAGTACAGATGCAATTTTTGCAGAATATTTTTGAACCACAGTGGGTCGACTCTCCGGACGCAGAGCCCACAGGCACGGGAGGGCTGGCCGTACTGGATCCACTTCAGTGTGGATCTTGCAACTGCTGGTGGAGCCCCCTTGGGAACGTCCCTGGCTCCGGTTTGCATGGATTTGTGTTGATTTCGTGTCTGTCACTGCCGCACTCCCGGCACCTGCAGTGGGTGTCCAGAGTATGTGGAACAGACGCAAACTTGCCTTGTGTTAAGGACGTTTCTGTCTTATCTAATTTAATCAGCCTGGCAGTTCTGCGGTGTGGGGACTTTATGTACCCATTTTGTAGGTGTGGACACCGAGTTAGGGATTTCTCACCTGCAGGGCAGACACTTGAGTCCGCAGCTGGCTCCACCCCGGGGCCTTCCTGAGCTGGCCTCCCCACAGCAGCGCTGGGCCCTCTTCCCTGGGGACAGCCAGGCTCCCGGGTTCCTGGCCCAAGCGCCCTTTGTGCCCGCCCAGGGCGGGCGGGTGGCTGGAGGGCGGCGGATAAATGAGCTATTGTTCCGGCAAGCGCAGTTGCCAGCCTGGTGCGCACAACAGCCCCTGTGTCTCCAGCGGCTCCCAGAGCCAATCAACACCTTATCGAGAGCATTAATCACCCCGCTATCTGCCCCAAATCAGGCAAACACTTCTGGGGACTTCAAACCCCTGACTTCACAGACGTTTCTGTGTAATAATAGATTAAGTTTCTGGTGGTTCAGCAGCATCCACTGAGGCCAGCCCTCTGCAGTGGTGTAGGGGCTGCAGAGGCACAGGAGGCCGGGGCTGCCAGGGCCGGGGGGATGCTCTGCTCCCAGCTTCAGCCAGCCCAGGGCCCTCCCAGGACACTCACCCAGCCAGAGCCTTGGGGACCTCCTGTCATCCTGGCACCCCGGCTGTTCCCCAGCCTATCTCCCCTGGGCCGGCCTCTGGGGCCCCCACACCCCCCACCTCCCAAGGCCCAGCTCTGCCAGTGGCTGCCCAGGGTGGTTTTAGAATCTCCTTGAGGAAGTGACCTGGACCCTGATGGGCGGGAGGCTGGACAGCCAGAAGCTGCAGAATGAGCAGGAAGCCGGTGTGACCTTAGCTACCAAACAGCGACTCCCAGTTCCAGAGCTGAAAGCCAGGTCCCACAGAAGCAGCAGCTGACAGGTGGGCACTGAGCTAGCTCCGGTTTCCTGAGGGCTGACGCTGTGTCCCGGGCTGGAGTGGAAAGAGCGCCCTGGCCTGACTATCCATCTGGGGGTCACACACACCCTATGGGGCACGAAAAAGAGCTGTGGGGGCCATAGCAGATAGCAGAGTGGACAGTGGGCGAGTGCCGCTCCAGAGAAGGCTCTTGGCAGAGGAGACAGGAGAGCGAGGCCTGCGTGAGGTGAGGACGGAGCTGTCATATGTTCTGGAGGGGGTGTGTGCAAAGGCCCTGGGGCAGGAACCAGCTGGAAGAAGCTTAAGGACAAGGAGAAGGCTGGAGTGGCCAGGTGCAGTGAGGAGTTGCGGGGGGCACCAAGGTTGGAAGGTGACCAGGAATTGGTCACATGAGCCTTGCACAGGGCAAGAGTGTTGGAGCATGTGCTGCACGCAAGGGGAGTAGACTCTGTGACCAGCACAGAGTGTCAGGGGCTGTCAGAGCCCCTCCCCCTCTGTGTGGCGCCCACAGGGGAAGGAACCCCTGGCCACATCCCTGCCCCTTCACGGCACGTGCCAAGTGCATGCCCGACTCGGCGCTCAACATTGTATGCTGGTGTTGCTGGTGGATCTTGGACGCTGTCCACTCAGCCCTTCTCCACCCAGCTCTCTCTGCCCTCAGAGGCCGGTCTCTGTGGGTGGGTCCATAGGCTCCTCACCCAGGGCTTTCGGTTTGGGTCTGGCCAATGGCATCTCCTGGCCAATGGCATCTGCTGGCCAAAGCCAGGAGACTGGAAGGAGGGAACTGAAGGAGGCCGGGGTATCTACCCCAGCTCCGGGCCTGGAGCTGCCCACGGCCAGCAGGGATCCCCATGCTAGGTCCTGGCTCTTCCTCTCAAGGTGACCTGTTCAGATAACCACTGTTCTGTTGGACCCTGGTAACCTCCCCTTTCTCTTATCTCCCAAGTCTGGGGTAGGATTTGCTCCAGTGACACCACCCTGGGTTCCTGCATGAGGCCTAGGGGGTCGTGACATCCTGCTCACCCATGAATGATCCCTGGGTGCCATCTACTTCCTGTGGGATCCCTCACATGGCTACAGTTATTACCCCTATTTTACAGGTGAGGAAACAGAACCGCAGAGAGGGTGTGAGCTGCCTTGGGTCTCAGGGAGCTGGGATTCAGACTCTCAGGTGTGTCTGCCCCAGGGCCTGAGCATATCCCCCAAGGTGCCTTCTACCCCCTAGCATCTGTAGATGCTGAGCTTTTGAGGCCGCCGGTGCTCTAGAATGTCCCAGGAACAGCTGTGGCTGTTCCTTCCCAGAGTCCAGCTCATGCTTGTCTTGTTCCTGCTTGGCCAGGTGCATCACTGGACCTCACAGGTTGACACAAACCCAACAGAGCAGTAGGGAGGAGCAGAGTGTGAGCCCCCAACAAAGTAGCTCAAGTGTCTTCTGCCCCTGCTGACCTCTTTGCCCAGGGGTGACCTTTGCATGGGCGTGGGGGCAGGGCTAGGAGAGCCCTGTGCCTCCATGGGTAGCGGGATCCAGGGTGAACCATCCCATCTCTCTTTAAGGAGCTTGGGTGCTTTTGGGCTTCAGGTGGTCTGCTGGGAGCTGGGGGCTGGGGGCTCTGGGTGTTCCTCCAGGGCCCCTGGAAGGGCAGCCTCGTGCCTGTGCTGGGGGTCACCTCTCTGTCGAGTCGGGGGAAACGGGCATGGCCACGGGAGAGGCACATTCCACGGGAAAGCAGGCATGCCGGTGCTTTAAAATCCCCGCCTCCCCCACACTGAAGTCAGCTCCTATTCAGGCCAACGCAGAAATGACATGATTTGGGAGAAAAATATCAAATGCTATTCCTCCCCGCTGGGACGGGCCTTGCCTCACTCTCTGGCGTCGGTCCACCCGCTCTGCACCAGGGTCCCACCCACAGCCCCTCCGGACTTCTGGCCGCCTCCCTCTCACACTGGCCACGGTGGGGTAGGGGAGGGGGACTGCTGGAACCTGGAGTGGGTGAGTCCTTGCCCTGGGCCTCAGTTTCCCCATTCTGACAGGGCAGCATCCATCTCCTGAGTTGTGTCTGCGCCCCTTTGGAAACCTGCCACCAGCTTGACACTTGCCTCCAGGAAGAATGTGTCCCTCCCTCAGCATGCTGCCTCTGGTCTGGGGGTACCAGCAGGTCCCCACATCCATTCGGGGACCCTGGGGTCCTCAGGTCAGAAGCCTGGGAGGACACTTCTCCACAAGCACTCTTGCCTTGCGCTCACCACATCAGCACACGTTTCGTGAGCCACCTCAGTCTCTCAGCCACCACCCTGGACCCACCCTTGGCCTCCTCCCCGCCCTAGCCAGCTGGAAGTCATCGCCCCAGAATGGGCAGGTGGCCCTCCTTAGCAGTTCCTGAGAGGCCACCCTGGCCCTGCACCCACACAGAGGGGGCTGTGCACACACAGCCGCTTCAGGCCCCTTCCCTGCTGGAATGAACCAAGTGCTCTGGAATTCGTGCAGAAATCAGGGGTCTTGAGCCTGCTGTTTTTCTTGGCGAGGCCTTATCACAAATTAGTGGGGAAGCCCGAAGGTTAGGGTTTCAGTCAGTTCAGTGGAATCTGAGAAGCAGGGAGTTGGTCTCCTGCCTGTCCAAGTCAGAAAACACTTGACCTGTGGGGCCCCGGGGAGCTCTCATCCCAGGATGATCAACCAGCAGGTGACCTGTGCTTTGGGCGGGGAGGGGCTGGGGGGACACAGCTCTCACACAGCCCAGCGAGCCCCTGTACCTTCCCTGGGTCACCCCACGCTGCAAGTGGAGCTCCACACTTGGCTGTGGAGCTCGGAGCCCACGGGCACAGAAGGCAGGATGGGGACCTGGCCTCATGGAACAGGCATGTCCAGAAAGGGGTGAAGGCAAGTCTGGACCAGAGTTCCAGGGCACGTGCTTTCGACTTGGGGACCTCACGCTAAGGTACTTCCTCCACCACAGTTAAACACGGGGCTTCTACTTGAGTAGCTCAGAGGGACCCCCAGGCAGATAAACGGCAGGTCACCTGCACTGTGGCAGCGGGTTCTCCTGATGACAAGGCAGGCTGAGTTGCCCGTCCTGTTTCAAAAAGCAGGAACCCGAAAACCAAACCACCAAGCAGCCACCAGCCACATGTAAACTTGCAAAAGCCAGGAACGTTTCTGACAGGGGCTGGCCCTGCGAGTCCCCCAGCCGGGACGTGTACCAAGTCTGACTCTGGGGAGCTTCTTGCACTTGTTCGCCTCTGGGTCTGAGCACGGACGGCCCCCACCTTGCTGCCGTCTCCCTCTCACGAATTTGTACCCACCCACCCAGCTCTGCTCCCCAGGAGCTGAAACGGGTCCAGTGCTGGTTCGAGGTGTGTGTTTAGGAGACATGTCTGGTGGCGCTCAGCAAACTGTGTGCCTGTCTGTTCATCCACGCAGGCAACCCTGCTAGCAGGAGGGATTCCAACCTGATGGCTCCATCTCTGAGCGCCTGCCGCGTCAGGCCCTGCCCTGGGCACCTGGTGCGGGGTACTGGCTCAGTCATCTCTATCCTGCGGCAAAGACCACCATGTCCCCACTTTATAGCTGAGAACACCAAGGCTCGGAACCTCTGAGCATCTTGTTCTAGGTATCGCAGCTGGCCAGTGGCAGGGCCAGGTGTGCGCCTGGCTGCCTGTGATGGCCAGAAGCTTGAGCCAGCGCCTCCACCACCATGGGGGTGGCGATCCCTTCCCCCCCACTGAGTCCTGGCTCTGCCGTCCCTGTGCCTCCTCATGCACATCCCTGCACCCTGATCCACAAGCCCAGGCTGGTCATAGCATTGTCTGCTGGGCTGGCACTCACGTAGCTGTGGCACCTGCAGGACCCTCCTGCCCGTCCTTGAGGGAGATGCTGCGCTGAGATGGGGAGGGGTTCCTGACAGGCTCTCCCGGGTGACGAGATCCCTTCCTGTGGGACGCCTGCCCCCATTCTCTCCTCCATTTGCCCTCCTGCTTCTCCTCTGCCGGAGGCAGCATTGGCTTTCTGGGGTGGGGGTGTTCCAGCTCTCAGGCCCCGGAGGGACCCTGGCCACCAGCCCTGTTCCATCGTGCAGAAACCCAATCCTGGCGGGAGGATGGCTGTCGCTCCTGAGGATTTAGGGCTGTCACCTGGCGGAGCGGGAGGGCTCTCCACCCTGCCAGAGTAAGTGGTTACATGCCGAAAGGTGACACCGTGAAGCGATCCCAGGCCGGCGGGAGGACTGTATATCATCTCAGCCTGGAGGTTTTGCGTGTTTTTCTTTCGGTCGGTCTCTCCTTCCTGGCTTCCTCGTCCTGGGCCCTGGAGATCTTATCGGAACGCCCAGGTCCAGATGTGATTCTCTCTCTGAAGGACGGGGCCCCCGGCAGCACCTGGGGGCTGTGTGTGGAGGCGGTGGTGCCTCGAGTCAGACACGGAGAGCCACGTTCAAATTCCTTCACACCTAGCGCAGATCGTGAAGGCCACTGACTGTCCCCATCCCCGTGGCTTGTCCCCTTGTCTCTTCCCATTCCTAGATCCGTTTCCTCTCCCCTTGTGTGGGCTGGAGACGTAGTTTGCTGATTGGCTGGCACCCTGAGGCGGGGAGGCTGAGCTGGGGAGGGGGCTCATTAGCTGCTCTGAACAAAGGCCACCAAGGCCAGGTCCCCTTGTGAGTGGACCCCTCAGGGTGCTGCACCCCCAGTGTTTTAACTCCCATCCCCCATGGGAGCAGCAGGGGAAGGAATGAGTCTTGACGCTGCAGGATGTTCTGGAGCTTGTCAAATTGTCCCCTGACCTTTAGAAGGGAGCACCTAAAACAGGCCCCAGGCCCTCCCTCCACACCTTTAAAAATTCTACACTCTTTGAAAGACAAAAGCCCTTTCCGCATCTGGGGCCTGGACCCTGGGACGAGAAGGCCCAGACTTCACATCCTGCGGGCAGCAGGTCCCCAGTGGCCTCAGGGCCCAGGCCAAGCCCAGCTCCCAGCCCAGTGCCCTGCAACAAGACCAGGGACAAAGGACACGACTCCTGCGGCCGAGAGAGACCGAGGTTTCCCTGGACGGCACAGGTCCTGTGTTTTGGGAGGCAGGCCTGCAAAGCGGACGTGATTGGCAGCTGCCCACGTGTGGGCTCCCACGTTCAGTGGCCAAGGACACTCCTCTTGGGCCCCTGGCAGCCAGGTTGATGTCCCCAGTATAGGAAGCTCAGCGAGGGCCCGGCCGGAGCTGGGAGCTCGAGCTCCAGGCAGGCGGGAGTTAACACCACGCTGATGGTTCCGGCCGGGCCTGGGTCCCACTTCCCCTGCAGAGAGCAGCCAGGTGACCTTCGAGGGGGCTGCCTCTGCTTTGGGAGGTGTTCCCAAGGCCAGCGGCCTCCTTCTGGCCTTCAGCTGTCCCCACACGAGGCCAGCACGGGCTCAGCCCGAAGGAAGCCTGACCTCAGCCTGGCCCCGGAAGGCGCTGGGCCAGGAACTATATGCCTGCGTGTGCAAACAGGCCAGGCACGGAGGGCCGCCGACACGCTCGAGCCTTCGAGACACCCCTGGTACTTTTTAAAGACCATAAAGGATGGGGACCTTCGGCTTGCTTGAGTCTTTGAACTTTGCGTATGCAAAGTCTCAGAAGACTCCTGTGCTATCTCACATGCTAGAATTATCTCCTTGAAACCCCTCAGTCAGTCAGGAATCGCACCCACTCCCTTTGGCAAGAGCCCCTCGCACCGCCCGAGCACCAAGGAGAACGGGGGCCTTGGGGACGACTCTGGTGGGGCCGAGAGGCTCAGCGTGTCTGCACACATGGCCCGCCAGGCGTGCGAGGGGAGGCTCAGGGGTCTCGTATGCTGACCTAGTTCCACGTCTGCAGTGAGGGTTTGATCTGCGTCTGTTCCCGTCTTTCTGTAACTGAAGATTACGGCAAAGTAGGATGACTCTGGAGGTCACGGCTAAACCAGGGCTGTTTGTGTCTCTGGAGCCAGCAGGGCGCCTGGCCCCAAAGCTCTGCCCCCAGCCACCCTGGCTTCACTTGGCAGGCCGCCAGCAAGGCCCACCAATCAGCAGGCAGCGTCTTTGCCCCAGGGTGACAAGAAAAAGAGGGTTTTCAGGCGGAGAGGATTCTGACTTCTTTCTTTGATCTGTGTTCTCCAAACTCTGGGGTAACCAGTGTGGCCTCACGGTGCGGTGACTAAATGTGCGTGTTCACGATCTCACGTCCATAGCCACGGCAAGACGTGGGTACGGTCATCACATCCTGCTCGAGAGACGGGAAGCCGGGACCTTACAGCTGGAGGGACACACTGTGGTTTTGGAGCCCCACTGGCCACGGTGCCCCTACCCCCAGCACGCACTCAAGGGCGGTCACAGGCACAGATGAGCACCTACGGTGCCCTGGCGGACCCCAGGCCTCTAACTCAGGGCACGGGTGCAGTAGCTCTGGGAATGGCCCAGGAATCTGCCTTTTAATGGCCTTTCCTACCATTCAGGGCATGGAGGGAGGGTGTAGATCTCAGGGGTACTGCAGGCACGGTAACGACCAGGGTGCCTGCCTGGCCCGCTCTCAGCCACCCGTGGTAAAATGGGACCTGGATGTGGGTATGGGTCCCTGGCACAGCGGGGGCCAGGGCTTGGGCAACACCAGGGTGGACATCAACTCCTTAGCGTGGCCCTAACGGCAACTGCTCTTCCCCTGACAGATGTAAGTGGCCCTGGGCCAGGTCTCCAGGCGTGGAACCAGCCGTGTGCCTACGTGAAAGCAAGCAGGGGACAGGTCACACTCGTGCTCTGAGGGGCCGCAGCTAGCTTGGATGCCCTAGCTCCCCTTCACAACTTCCAGAAGTCAACTGTGCAGCCACCAGAAGCCAATTTGTGGACCGGTCAGTTCCTGCCCTTCCTTGGGCTTGTCCGGGTCCGAGGAGCTGCACCCTAGAAGCTTTCGGGGTGCAGGAGAGGATGGTGTGGGGAATGTGGTCTCAGCTTCCAGAGGGGCCCTGACATGGGAACGGATGGGTAAGGGGGGCCCAGCCGAGCAAAGACGGGTGGTGGGGAGGCCGGCCTGCGCCGGGGCCGGGCCCAGTGAGCCCAGGTGTGGGGGCTGCCTGGGCTCAGGCCTCCGAAGCCCAGAGTGAGGACAGGGTGTGTGGGAGCACACACGGCATGGGTGGCGGAGGAAGGTAGCGGCCAGGAGGGCCGCCTCCCAGGCTGGAGCAGGGCTCTGAGCTGCACCCCAAGGGCAGGGGCTGGTCCTTGAAGCGTGTAAGCCAGGATGGGGTGTGTTGGCCTGTCAACCTGGAGCTCACCTCCAGGAGGGAGCAACTCCACAGACACCGAGCTGCCTGCCGGGGGACCGAGACTGTGTCCTGTCACCGAAACAAAATGAGCCGCTTCTACAACAGACATGCCTCTCCTAGCCCTCCAACTCTACGGACACAGAGCCACGCTTAGTCCTTTCTTGATGGCCCCAGAAGAACCCCGGATGCTGAGCTACTACCCCGGGGCATCCGAACCTAGAGGCTCCGAGGTGAGGGGCGACGGGAGGGCTCCCCTGCCAAGGCCTTAGACAGGAATGCGCGCCGTTTCCTCGAGCCCCAAGCAGCTTCCAGCCTCTTCCCCGGGAAGAGGGGAATTCCTGGGCCATTCCCTCCTGCCAGCCGCGCCTCTCTGCTCCTGCTCTTCCGGAGCTTGCATTTCTTGCTTTCTGGCTGCCCAGCCTGGAGACTCGCGGGCGAATTCGGTACACGGCACGTGGAAGGGTGGGCTGCCGGTAAAGGTGCCTCATGGTCCATCTGTCCACGCCCTTGCTCAGGGGCAACCCACGGGCTGACTTCCAACTTCCCCCTTCTGCTCCTAAATGGCCTCGAATGTTGCCGAGGTGACCCACTGAAGCCCCAGGGACACCGCGCTGGGCACATGGTCTGTGGTCTCACCCTGTGGACATCAGTGAATTGTCGGCCCTGCCAGGAGTGAGAGAGGAGACCAAGGCTGCCTGCAGAGCAGCCTGGGGGCTGCTTGTTACTCAGCAGGACCTTGGCCACCCTGACTGGCACAAGGCATACTGGAAAACCGTTCCTCGCCTGCCATCAAGATTCCTGCACTCAGCGAGTATCTGTGGAGCTCATACTGCAAGCCCAGCCTTTGGCCAGGGGTGATGCCCGGGAGTAGCCCGCTATTTAGGACTCACTTAGCTCTTGCTCTCGGCTGCTCATAGCTCCCTCCAAACATGGAAACAGATGGTCGCCCTGGATGCAGGACGCCGGGGCCCCTGCCCTGCTCAACGTGGGCTGTGCAGTCCCACCCTCGCAGGATTGCCCCTGCCTTCCACGGCTCCCTTCCTTTGAAGGAGTTCCCATATCTAGGGCCAGCCAGGGATCTGCAGCGCCTGGGGTGCGGGGCTGACTGTGGCTGGGAAGCCCTCAAGATAAGATGTTCTGGGAGGCAGGAAGTGGAATTCCAGCAGGCCCCCGCGGCACTGGAGCTGTTTGTGCTAAAGCTACTTGGCAAGCCAACCCCCAAGAGCCTGGGCGGGAACCACACGCCCTGGAAGCTCGAAGCTGGGCCCTGGAGGCCAAAGACAAGGCTACGGTGGAGGAGGGACACCCAGCTATTCCTAGAGAGCCAGTGCAAGGAGCCCGGGGACTGCATCCTGACCCATGGGCTGCCTTTCCCCACTGTGGCTTGGCCGGCCAGGCATGTGGCTCCACTACCCAAAGCTGTCCACCTGGGGGTTCCCCAGGAGCCACGGCATGTCTGAGAGGTGTGTGTGTGGGGGGGGCGTTGCTTCGGCTTGGGGCTTTATTCCTTCCTTCTTTCCCTAGTGAGAGAACCGCCTGAGCCTGGTCCCAGGAGGTGCATATTACTTTGGGGCTAGTTTTGAGCCCCAACAAATGTGAAAAATTGTAAGTGCTACAAACAGCCACCAGCGGGCCCAGCAACCAGCAGTAGGCTGGGAGTAGCTCTGACCTCCGCAGGCAGGGTCGGTACTCCGAGGACAGAGCTTCTCCCCGTCACTCCCGGAGCACAGGAGGCCAGAGACAGGGTGCCACCGGGGAGCTGAAATTTGCTTCTGTGGGAGAGAGAATGAATCCAAAAGCCACAGGCCTGAGGTTGCCAGGGGAGCCTTGTTTTATCTCAGGTAGCCAAATCCAGGATTTGTCCACTGGGCGGAGGGCAGCTCCTCCCTGGCTGCCCTTCAACAAGAGGCCAGCCGAGGGGTTTGGCGGTGACGAGGGGGACAGTTTCCTGATTTGCAGCATCATGGGCCCCCTTCTGCCCCACCCCTCCCGCATGACACAGCCCACAGCCTTCATAGCACGGGCTCCCCGGGATTGCCCGAGAGCAGAGACCCCGAGAGAGGCTCCTGACCACACCCCAGCTGGTTGGGGCTCCTCAACTGTCAACAGGGCTAGTGGCGTGGACTGCCCACGCCAAAGCTCCCAGGAAGGTGTGTGCTGTGCTGGGGTCGGGCCTTTTGTGGTCACCTGCGCCAAGTGTCACCGGGCATTACTGCTGCCCCCCACCCTGTTATTCCTCCCAATCCCTCCTCCGGGGCCTCACTCCCACAGTGCCCCATGAGAGTGTCCAGGCGCGACACTGACCAGCTGGAGAGCACGTGTCACGAGGGACGCAGCGATCAGGTCCCCGGGATCCGGGATCTTTCGGAAAGGCGTGCCTGCCCGCGTCACTTCCCTGCTCAGCACTCCGGACTCTGCAGCTGCCCTCAAGGCACACTCCTGCCCCCACCCCGGCCTCACGTCCCTGCTCGGCATGCCGGCTCCGTCTGGCCCTTCACCCTCCAGGCCGCGGCGCATGCTGTGCCCACCGACCACCTGGCACGCTGTTTCCTCGTTTGAGAATCCACCTCTGTGAAGCCTCAGTGGACCCTCCACGCCCCACGTGTCCACCTAACACTTGCCACTGCCACGAGCTCCTCCATCCACCCGGAACACCCTCAGTATCACAGCCCTGGTGCCCAGCCTGGGGACCCAGCGATGAACCGGGAGCCCGAGGGCAGACCATTCTCATTCTGACAGATGGCTGTCCTGCTATCCTGCTGCCTTGACTCCACCCTGGGCACACACAGCCCTACCACAGGAGCCATGTGAGGAAGGCTAGAATCCACGGCCCAGCAGACAGTGTGGTCAGAGCACTCACTGCCTCCCAGGGGCCAGGGAGGGCCACGGGGGGCTGACCTCGGGGCTCGGGCTGTGTGAGGAGTGGGCTTTGAGGGAAGTGGGGCCAGGCCCCACCCCATCAGCTGGAGAGCTAGAACGCTCCCATTTGATTTGCCCCTTGACCTGGCAAGGGGGTAAGCAGGACCTCTCCAGCCCAGGCACCCTGCGTGTCCAGGACCGAGCCCTTCCTGGAGCAGGGCCCGACCACAGGAGAGGCTCAGAAAGAGGCCCTCGCCCATGGCTGTGGCCCACATCCTCTGCACTCGGTCTCTGCAGAGACTGCCCACGGGGTGGGGAGCTATGGGCCTGGGTGCCCCAAGGAGCCTGCAGGCACCCAAGTGGCGGCTGCATGGAGCTCCCCGAGATGGCGAGAACCGAGCTGGGAGCAGAGAACAAAGGCTCCATGGTGAGCCGCGCGCTGGGCCATCGTGTCTGCAGGGCCGGGCCCCGAGTGCGCGTTTGCCCATCTGGAAGCAATATTGCAGTAATGCAAGAGGGCCAGAACGCGGTATATCCTCCGAATCCATGAACTCTGCAGCGAGGAGTATGGATTGAACGGATAATCTCACCAGCAGCCAAAGAGCCCAACTCCTCCCCGGCCTTCACCGGCACTTGGCTCCGCCGAAGCCCAGCTCAGCCAGAGCTGCAGAGCCTGTGGCTGTGGCCTCCAGAACCAGGGCTGCCCTGGGGCCCGGGCTCAGTTGTTTCTCTCTTTGGGTGGGAGTGGGGGATGGAGCCTGCCTCAGGGCCAGCGAGGGGCCTGTGCTGGAGACCCTTATCTTGCAGAGAAAAAAAATCGAGTTGGAGAAAGTAAAAAATAACGGGTGGTGGTGATTGATCAAAATCTACAATGGCTATGACTCGTTCTGGAATCTGGGGGAGAAGAAACCATTTCTGTAGCTCTTCCCAACTTAATAGAGCTGGAATAATAAAATAAAACAATAAAAACCACAGCGGAAAAGATGACTGGAGAGTTTTTATGGCGAGCAGCAGAGGAAGAGCCCGGCAGGCCCGAGCCACGCGGTGAACAACAGGATTCAGGGAACGCGTCCAGGGGGAGGAGGAGCGGGCTGCAGGTCGCTGGCCTGGGGCACCAGGCGAGCAGGGGCTCCCGGCTGCTCGGTCCACGGAAGCCGCATCTCAGGCGGGGCCTGGCCGTTCTCTGGGCTCTCATTTCAGAGGCTCATTAATCCTAATGTAAAATCCTCCAAATAGCAAATGCTTCACAGAGTCGCTAATTTCGGGGGGAGCCATTAGCCTGCTGCCTCCTGGGTGCCCCACGCCAAGGGATACACCACCCAGGTGAGTCTCTGCTCCTCACCCTTCCCAGGACCCCCACCCCACCCTGTTTACAACTCGGCTATCTTCCAGGCAGCCGACCTCGCTCTAATGAGAGCCTCGGAGGGAGGTGGGGGCCGGAGGCCGTCCAGTCCCCCGCCGCCTCCTCCCTGCGTCCAGCCCTCGCTCTCCATGAGATAACGTGAGTGCTCCATGCCGAGAGGCCGTGAGAAAGTGCCGTGCGGAAGAGGCACAGGAGCAGGGCTGCTTGGGCTTCCTGGCCATCGGGTGCGGTGGTGGGGGGCTGAGGAAGTCCGAGGCTGGGTGGCGAGGGGGCAACCGCACAGGTCCAGGAGGAATGGGGGCCCCCTAAAGCTCCTTGACCCACCCCCATGTTATGAGCTGGGGACGGAAGCTAAGAGAGTCCACATCTGGGCTTCCGGCTACCCATCCAGCAGGGCAGCGGTCTGGCGCGGCTGCCTGAGGGAGTGGGCGGGAAGGGAGCTCCATCTTCTGCCCTGAAATACCTCACTGCGACGGCTGGTGGCCCTGCTCTGAGCCTCCCCACAGCCTTCGGGGGCTGCTGGAAGTACAAGGCCCCGGGCCCCACCCAGGCCCCAGCCCCAGTGAGGGCTGAAATGACCTCCCTGGGACCTGGCTGCCCAGCTGGACCCCACCTGTCCCAGAGCAGGAGTCAATGGTGTCGGTCCATAGCACACTGTAATTTCCACGTCTAGCACAGGACGAGGCATGCAGAAGGTGCTCAGTAGATGCAGGGTGCGTGGATGAATGGAGCGAGCACATGTCCACAGCTTAAATAAGACACAGCACAAAGCCTCCTCCAGGTTCCCAAAGGGCTTAAGGACCGTCGCTTCCTTAGATCCTGGTCCCCTCCCTAGCTCTCTGGGGGGACAGGGAACACAGAAAGCATTTCCCCCTTTCACAGATGGGGAGAGAGACCTGGTACGGCTGGGGCTGGCAGGGATCCAGTTTGGTCCGAATGACTTGGCCCTGCCCCGTCCAAGGGGATGGATGCAGGTGAACAGCCCCCGGCCACCTGCCACCTGCCCAGGGCTCCAGGCAAGCATTTGCTGTGAGCCGACTCTCCCTCCCCTCCAAGACACCCTCCTCAGAAGCAGTGCCAGGACCCTCCCCCTGAGTCTGCAGAGTGGATTTGAGACCCTTGAGTTGAAAGGAAATTTGAAAAATCAAATTCCTTTTGTAAGCTGCCAGAGTCCTATTTCCCTGGCAGTGGGGCCTCAATATGCCTCCCTTAGTATTTCAGAACTATTTATCAGTTGTGGAGATCTCTGATAAAACGACTTGCCTGGGAAGCAGCTCGGTTATACCCACAGACCTTCTCCAGGGCCCCTTCCCCTGTGCCCAGCCTTGGGGTGCAGAGGCTGGTGGGACAGTGGGGCCACCCTGGCCTCAGAGCCCCATTCTGGGGATGACACTCACATTTGGCAGAGGATGACCAAGGCATGAGAAGGAGCACCTGGACAGGAAGGGCGGCTCAGCGAGCCTGCAGGAGCTGCGACAGGAGGGCGCTCACAGGGAAGGGAGGAGAAAGGGTGCTCCAGGTGTGGATGCAGGACGTGCCAAGACTTGGGCCTGAGCAACAACCTGTGCACTGCCACGAGACAGGAGACCACGATGAGCCATCCCAGATGCCATGGGGCCTGGGAGGGGCCGGGAGGCCTAGAGCTGGCGGGGTAGGTTTCATGGGCGACGGGCCTGGAGGATCGGCAGAACCCGGCATGTGGGGAGGAAGGACAGCTGGTGGACACTGCCAGACACCACCGTGACAGTGAACAAAAACAGTGCAAACTTGCACTCTGACAACTACAAGGCACTCAAATTTTTAAAAATAGGAATACAACGAAAAGACATCCCATGCTCATGGACTGAGGATTTCACACTGTCAAGGTGGCAGTACTCCCTAAATGAATTGAATGCGATCCCTTTCCCAATCCCAGCTGGCTTCCTTGCAGAAACTGACAAGCTGGTCATAAAATTCACATGGAAATTCAAGGGACCCAGAAGGGCCAAAACAATCTTGAAAAGGAAGAACAAAGTTGGAAAACTCGCACTTTTCCAATGCACAGCTTACCCCAAAGCTACAGAAATCAAGACAGTGTGGCACTGGCATGAGGACAGGCATCTAGGTCAACAGACTAGAGGTGGGAGTCGAGAAACAAACACTCACATTTATTGTTAATTGATTTTTGACAGGGTGTCAAGATCTTTCCATGGGGAAAGAGTCTTTTCAACAAATGGTGCCAGGGAAGCTGGCTACCCGCGTAACAAAGAGTAAAGCTGGGCCCCACGTCACACCATGTTATAGAGTTAACTCAAAATGGATCAAAGACCTACAGGTAGGGCTAAGCTATTAAATCCTTTGAAGAAAATGTGGGGATAAATCTTTTTGACCTTGGATCTGCACATTACTTAGATAGGATACCAAAAACATAGGCAACAAAAGAAAAAATAAACTGGACCTTATCAAAATCAAAAATTTTTGTAAATCAAAGGATGCCATCAAGAAAGTGAAAAGACAGCCCACAATTCGGGAGAAAACATTAAGGGACTTGTGTCTAGAATATAACAACTTGTGTCTCGAATATAAAGAACTCCACTCAATAATAAAAAGACAAATAACTCAATTAAAAATTAAGCAAAGGATCTGAATAGGCTCTTCTCCAAAGATGATACAAAAATGGCTGATAAGCACTTGAAAACATGTCCTACTTCATTAGACACCAGGGAAATGCAAATCAAAGCCACAATGAGATATCACTTCATACCCACTAGGATGGCTAAAATGCAAACAGCAGACAGTGACAAGTGTTGGCAAGGATGTGGAGAAACTTCACCCACGGCTGGTGGGAATGCAAGATGGGCAGTCGCTGTGAGAAACGGTTTGCCAGTTGCCCAAAAGGGTAAATATAGAGTTACCGTAAGACCTAGCTAGCAGCTCTATTTCTTGGTGTATACGCAAGGGAAATGAAAATATGTGTCCACAAAAAAGCTTGAGTCCAAATGTTCATGGCAGTACTATTCATAACAGCAAAAAAGTAGAAAGAGCCCACATACCCATCAATGGACACATGGATAAAGAAAACGTGGTCTATCCATACAATGGAGTATTATTTGGCCATAAAAAGGAAGGAAGCACAGATGCATACAACATGAATGAATTTTTCTTTTGTTAATTTGGAACAACATGAACGAATCCTGACGACATTAGGCTAAGTGGAAGGTGGAAGATGACAGTCACAAAAGTGTACTCGGTGAATGATTCCAGTTACACGAAATGTCCAGAACAGGCAAACCCAGAGATATGGAAAGCAGAGCTGTGGCTGACTGGGGCTGAGGAATGAGGGGGGCGGGGAGAAAGGGAAGTGTTGGCTAAAGAATGCAGAGTTTCTTTTAGGGGTGTTGAAATGTGCTGGAACTAGACAGAGCGATGGTTGCACAACTCTGAACATACTGAAAACCATTGAATTGAACACTTTAAATGGGTGAATTGTATGGTATGTGAATATATTAATAAAGCTGTTATAAAAACAAAAATGAAAACCAAAAAATGCAAAACAAACAAAAAATAGCCCTGCAGGACTATAGCACCATAGCAGACCCCAAGAGTGGCTCCCAGTTCTGGGATACCCCTGGATTTGGGGGCCCGGGGAGCCCCCGCAGGTCCCGGTGTCTGAGCCTCTACCCACTTCTTGCTACATGGTTCCCAGGTTTGCTGTTTCTCATGGTGAAAGCCCAGGACAGGGAGCCAGAAGTCCTCTGCAGCTGGGGCTGGTGGGGCCTGGAAGCCGCGCAGCAGAGATGGAGGCTCCCACGCTCCGGGGCCAAGCCGACGTGACTAAAGCTAAACAGACCCCGTGCCACAGTGGGGTTACAGCTAATTCTGCGCAGCACACTGAGCCCCTCACCAGTGATGGCGGCCTCAGGGAGGGGCGGCAGAGCAGGCAGCCCCAAAGGTAATTTGCACACGGAGTTTATAAGGCCCCTCAGCTCTTTTAAACATATGCTTCTCTGATTATAAACAGCTGATGGCTCACAAGATTCAGATTTTCCAGCAAGGCTTCCAAAAAAAGATTGCACTCCAAGCAGAGAAAGGTGACCGGGTGCTTTGCCGCGGACGTAAATCCAGCCATGTTCTCTCGCAGCTGGAGCTGCCCCTGTTGCCAGGCTCTGAACATGTCATATCTTTAAAATGTTTGCTGCTATTGACATGTCCCAAAGAGGGCTTCAGGCCCTGGCCGCTGGCCTGAGGAGGGAACCGGGTGATGCAGATGGACCGCCCCCAGCATGCAAACTGGATCCTCCACCTCCCTGGAATGGGGCTGCTTGAAGCCTTCACCTCCTGCCTGAGGCATTTAACCCTGGATCAAGAGCCAAAATTAGAGGCCCGGGGGTGAGACTTCCAGCTAACGCCCACCCTGCGCACCCCAGAGGTCTCTGCACCCCCTCTGGCCACCTCCCTGGCCCACCAGGGGGCTATGCCTGGGTTCAACCCCTACTGTCTGCCTCACCCTCCTTGGGGGCTCTGGGTACACTGAAGGGAAGTTAGAAAGGAGCGTGGGGCACAGCAGAAATGCCAGCGAGCAACCCGAGGAACGGCGCCTAAATGAGTTCCCAAGTCACCCACTCAGCCACGCTAGCCATGTGGGCTGCGGATGCCCGTGGGGACCAGGATCCTCTCGAGGAGAGCGCCTAGGTCAGGTCTAGGACGTCCACGTCGCTGGAGAGCATGAGCTGGTCTGGGAGTCCTCAGCCTAGAGAGGAAAGAGTCTAGATGGCTTTCCAAGTCCCCCTCCCCATGACAGATAACAGCATGTCCCAGTGGGGCAAGTGAAGAGCAGGGCCTTGGGGTCCCTACCCTTGGCTGTCTGTTGGGGAAACCTTGGGGAGCAGGGCCATAGCCCCAAGGGGCCTGGCACCTCGGGAGACCGGCTGCCATCGTCTCCCCGACAGGTGCACGCTCACCTGGCCACACGCTGCAACTCCTGTGGTCGGGGCACACATGGGGTTGGGGCCCAGGAGGCCAAATGTGGGCAGAGACACACCTGACCCTGCTCCTCAGCAAGTGCCCGTCCATGACAGGGGCTGCCTCTGCTATAGGGACCACATCCCTCGTGCCGAGGCCGCCTGGAGGCAAGGGGAGGATAGCCCCTGGCCCCCACACGCCCAGGTGCAGCCCAGCACCAGTACCTTCTACCCGTCTGAGGATGGGAAAGTCCCTTGACCTCACTGTGCATCAGTTTCCCGTCTCTACACCAACCACCCAGGAGGTGGGGGTCCCCCTCTTGCCACCTACATGGCCCACCAGTGGGGTATGCCTGGGTTCGCCACAGTGGGTGGTGATGAGGATGAAACCCTTAGCACCAGGTCTGACACAGTGCGTGCTACCAAACTACTGCTAGGACAGGCCTCCCTGCCTGGAGCGGGCCTGTGCACACCCACGTGCCACTCTCCTGGGTCCAGGCTGCCCCGAGAGCTTCGTAGGGCTCCGAGCTGGACCTGAAAGCTGACAGAATGCCAGCTGGGCGTGAGGCCTTGGAGGCAGGGGCCGCCCAGCGAGGTGGGGGCACCGTGCCCGGGAGGGGTCTTGAGAGACCCCTGAGCGGCAGCTCAGCCTCGGCAGGGCCTGACTTGGTTCGGCTCCGTGCTGTTCTGTCACTCACCCGCCAAGTCTAAAGGAAGCTCGCTCCGCACCTGCGACTGCTGCCTTTTGTTCCAGGGGATGTTCATGGTGCAGAAACAATCCCCGCTTGCGGCACAGACTCTCCCAAAGACCCAGGGAGGAGGGGAAGAGCGAGGGGGGCTTTGGTGCCACTTCCTACCCCTCTGCAGCGTCCCGCCACCACCCCATCACGCCTGCCTCCTTTCTCGGGGGCTGGCTCATGACGGGGCCCTTCGATGTTCCTGGGCACAGAGCTGGCTGTGGAGGACCCGTCGCCTGGGCCCTGCCCTTGTCATCCTCAATCTTGCCCACATTTCAAGGAAATGGATTTAGACATTCTTTGGGGGAGAAAAAGTCTCCTGTTATGTTTTCTAAGTCACACTCCAGCTGTCAGCTTCTGCTAACCGTAAGAGGAGTTGTTGCTAAGTCGCCCCAAAACCCCAACAGCTCCCCACTGCCTGGAGACCACCTACTGAGTTGAAATTTCTCTCATCTCCAGGAGTGGGACTTGCTCTGGGCAGTGGTTCTCATGGGCACCCCAGGCTAAGAGCCACTGATCCGAAGTGCAGAATTCAAACTGGGAGCTTAAGGATACGACGTGCGTGCCGGGGGCAGATGTTCTATGTGGCCACAGCACTTTCTCCTGGTGCCCAGGTGCCACTCTCCTGGGAGCCACCAGCCATCAGTGAAAGCTGACAGTCAGGCCAAGCCCACTTTGCTGTCCTGTTGAGGGTCAGACTAAACCTGGTGAGAGTGGGTGGCTGTACCAGCCAGCCATTGCTGAGTAACAAATCACCCTACAATGTCACAGCTGAAGGTAACAAGCATTTGCTACCCCAGCGTCTGTGGGTTAGGGGTCTGGGAGTGGCTTGGCCAGGTGGTTCCGGCTCAGGGTCTCTCGGGAGGCTGCTGTCTCATCAGAGGGCTTGACTGGGGCTGGAGGATCTGTCTGCAAGCTCACTCATGGGGCTGTTGGCAGGAGGCCTCAGTTTCGCCCCAGGGCTTCTTCTAGAATCAGCTATCCCAGGGAGACAGAGCAAGGAGGAAGCCGTCCTTCACAACCTAGTCTTGGAAACCACACTCTGTCACTTCTTCCACATTCTATCCGTCAGAAGCAAATCACTAAATCCAACCCAAACTCAACGGGACGGGAGTTAAGCTCCACTTCCTGAAGGGAGGACTCTCAGAGACTCTTGCACATGTCTTAAAAACTGGCACAGCCACGAGGTTTCCCAGTCAGGTTCCCCTTTCTTCTCATTCCTGCCTTTTTCACTCAAATTACGCCCATCCTCTGAGCCTGCCTGGATCAATTAGGACACTCTCCTCAGGTCCCCTGAGGCCCTTTGCCGCCAACGCCACCGTTTGCCAGAGACCTGCCGGCCTCCTCAAGCACGGAGCTGGGCGTAGACTGGCTGTCCACAGACATCTGTCCTCACGGCAACTGACTACTGAGGTCCTTCCACATTTCCAAACAAACGCTAACCACCAGCCTGATGGGAACGGGATTTCCCACTAACACCTCTCCCGGGACGCAAGAGATAACCCGCAACACGTCCCAGGTTGGTCCTGGCCATGGCAACGTCCTCCGAGGCCTGAGCCTGCTTTCCCCTGGCAGGCCGAGGGCACTGTTCTTGGCCCAGTGGCGGCCGTGGACAAGTCAGGCCTGCGCAGGAAGGGAGACGGACACGCCCTGAGCCTGGGATGCTTCGTGGGAGGAAATTGCCTCTGGAAGGTGGCGGTGGAAAGGCTCCGTAGGCGACGGGTCTGGCAGAGCCCTGCACACTTTATTTTCCCATCCCCTGTGCCTGGCACCCAACCAGGCCCCAAGCAGGTGCTCAGGAGACAGCTGCTGAGTTAACCCGCGTCGAAGCAGGGCTCTGGGAGAGCTGGGCCTGGCGAATTGAGGCTTGGCCGTGCAACGCCCAAACATATACACACAGCACAGCTGCCCTCCCCACGGGAAGCAGCCCACACCCCGCGCTGCCACTCACGGAGACCGCTGGAGCCCCAGGCCCCCCACCTGGCCTCATGTCATCACCGACCCCAAACGCAGGAACGCAAACCCACTGAGGGGTGAGGGGTGGCCAGAGTGACCCTGACGCAGCACGGCTGTCTGATGGCAGTGCCACCAGCGGTCTACTCCAAGGCTGCTCTTGGGCCTAAGACTGTCCTGGAATGGGGGAGCAGGACCCATACCTGTCACACTCCATCACCCTCCATCACTCTGTGGCCTGGGTAGCTAAGACAGAGAGGGGCGCCACAGATAGGCCAGGCCCAAGGGGGTGACAGTGCCCCAGGGCCACAGAGCTGTCACTGCAGCTGGGTGGCTGGGTGGAGGGAGGCGGCTGACCCCACTACCTGGGCTTCTTAAGACCTAGCTTGTCCACCTGAGTCGTGCCTTCCCTCCAAATCTGTCCTTCCCTGTTGCCACATGTGGCACCACAGTTGGGCTGCTGCCCCAGTTGGATCCCCAGGGGCCACCCCAAGCTCCTCTCTGTCCTCAGCTACCACTCAAGGGAGTCTTAGCCAGGCCACTTCTCACACCTCCATAGGTGCCACCCTCCTCCAAGCCCCTCGCCTCTCTGGTGGACCATGGGGAGTGCCCCGGAGCCCTCATGGGCCCCCTCCCTTCAGTGCTATCCCCATTCAGCAGAGTGATCTTTCTAGAAGACAGACCTGGTCCTTGCCACCGCTCTGCTCAAAACCTCCCAGAGACGCCCGGCCGCACCTCACCGCCCACCACAGCCTGAGAAGCCCAGACGCACCCAGAGCCCACCCCTCCTGACAGGAGGTACCAAGCACCGAGGCACAGAACACAAGATGGGGCAATTTGGGGGACAAAAGCTTTGGGTGGGGACGTGTGTGCACACCACCTGTAGGCACAGAGGAGACCTGAGGCAGGAAGTTGGGTACACGTCTCACGGGCCGAGTGGGAGCGGAGAGTTGTCACCAGGCCCGTGTACCCAAAGCCATTAGGATGGAGGGAGGCCCAGAAACACACAGAAGCCACAGGAGGAGGAGATCCCTCAACAAGGGCATGGGCTGCAAGGTCAGCAGCAGAGACCTGTGACCAGTGCAGAAGCCGCTGGACAGAGGGTCAGAGGGTCACAGAGATCTCACCCAGGACGGCTGCAGTGGTGTGTGTGTGTGTGTGTGTGTGTGTGTGTGTGTGAGCCTGCACAAAGCTTTCCTGGAAGAAACCAAAGAGTAGCCGAACGCAGGCGCCAACTGCAAGATCTGACCTTGAGAGTGGGTTCTGGGCAACGCATCAGCCACTCAGGGGTAACCTGGGGTCCTCGCCACCCCCCACCACCCCACCCTGTGTTAGTGTCCACTTTAGAGATCAGTGTGGGGCAGGGGCTTTCTTAAAACACAGTCTGACCAGGCAGCCACATGGCCCTGGGCCTCTCTGCTGCGGATGGAACCTGGCTGGGCCTGAAGATGGTCCCACCCTCAGGCTCTAGGGGTGGGGAGGGGGTAGGGAGAGAACTGAGGCCCCCGAACCCCTCTGCCAGGGCCTGCCACATGTGCCGCGGCTCAAGTGAGGGGCTCCCACTGCAGCCCTCCCTCCGTCCTTGCCCTGCGCGGCTAAGGGCTGGAGTTCCCCTGGGATGCCGCTGGGGCTCTGGGCCCCATCTGCACTTCTGTGCTGGCAAAGGCAGAAGAATTAGCTCAGCAACTTCCTCCCCCTAATTCCCCTCCCCCACTCCAAATACCTTGGAATCAAGAGAAAAGCCGAGTGGACATTTTGAGCCTAATTCTCTTCAGCTGTGTGTGCGTGTGTGCGTGCGTGCTCTCGGGTGCAGAGGCTTGCAAGGAAACCTTTTGAACCCCAAATATCAGAGCTGGAGGCAGTGCAAGGAAAGCTAGTTCAGCCCCCACCATGTACGGATGAAGTAAACCAGATGCAGGAGGAGGACGAGACCTGCCCTCTGTCCCATGGAGAGCCCAAGCAGAGGCTACCAGGTGCCGGGCTCTCTTTCTCAGCACCCCCACCACAGTCTTGAGCCCCAAGAAGGTGACAAGGTGCAGGCACCAAATCTCAAGGGCTTGCATGACCAGAGAGCCCCTGGGCTGGCCTGGGCTTGGGGGCCCATAGCACAAGCCAGAAAGGAGCTAGCCCTGACTGCAGCCCCTCCCCAAATTCCGTCACGATGCCCAAGGCCAGCTCCGGGTTCCCCCGCCCCAGGCAGTCCCATCTGCCTCTTGGCTGGCCTGGAGTCTGTCCAGCCCCACATGCCCCTCCAGCCAATTCCCACGTGTCTCTTGTCTGTCTCTCTGTTTCCCCTCTGCTCTCCCCAAAGGACAAGAGGAGAGGCGGGGGTGGGGGGGACACAACAGGTGCGCTGGGCTGGCGGGTGGCACTCACTGATTGACGGCACCCTGTGTGTGGTGTGGGGGTGAGGCGCGGGGGACACGGGGCTCAGAACCATCCTTCCTGACTGCCGTCCGGGAGCCTCTGTCAAAAACAACAGTGACAGTCTCCTTGGCCTGGCAAGCCCCTGGGAGTGGGCCCGAGGAGACCGCGAGCAAACACACAAAGGGGGGTGCCCCCGGAATTTCGCCCTGAGGGAGTTTGTGAGAGAAAAGTCCCAGTGCGCAGGAGCTTAGGGTCTGCAGCCACAGGGTCAGGTAGAGGGTGGGAGCAGCCCGCCGCGGCAGGAAAGTCTGCGCCAGGGAGTCGGCTACCGACTGGTAAGATGCGCCCCATCCGGGCCCACAGTTGGAGCCCACATGTTGTCAAGACCAAACAAACTCAATTTTCGTGCTTTACAAAATCAGTTTTCACAATGGAATGCTAATCAACACCCTTTGTCACTCCTTCCCAGGAGGGTGGTCACCATTTTAAAGGAACTTGCTCTAGGTAGCTTTTCAGCTCGTGTTCAACGTCCTTGGATAAAACAAAACAAAACAAAACGGGAGGCTGGGAAACAGCTCTGAGTCCAAGAGTGAAGACCAGAGGAGTTAACCAAGGCCCTTCCACATGACACAGCTGACAGAAGCCATGAGAAAAGTATCCACGACACTCTGAAAATGTGTCTTCCCTACTTTGGTGTAAAGCCTACCCCGGCGGGGATTCTTGTTTTGGTGAAATCTGCGACTCTGAGGCCTGGCCTCCCACTCCCCAACCTCGCCAGGGAGATGGGAATGGACGTGTGGGGGTGTCCGGGGAGGGTGTCTGAGGAGGCCAGGACAAGGCTAGAATGGAGCTGCACCCCAAGCAGCACAAAGGAGCAGGCCAGGGCCCAAGGCCACACTCAACCCGCTGCACTCGCGGGGCCTCCCGCGATCTCTCTCTGCTGTCTCAACAGCTCCCGGGGCCTGCGGTGTCCCCTCCATCCCACAGCAGGGGGAATGAGATTCGCAGGGGTCCCCAGGTTGCACAGAGTCCAGGCCAGGGTTGGGACTCCAGCCCTTCCCTGCTCTTCCTGGCCAGGGGTGGAAAGTAACAGCGTCGCCACGTGAGGGTGGAGGTCGAGAGGGAGGCTGGGTGGTGAGGGCAGGCAGGGAAGTGGGCGTGCACAGCCTGCCCCGAGGAGGCACGAAGGCAGAGAAACCACTCCTGAGTCCATGCCCCAAGCTCCGCTGTCCTGTCAGACTTCACTTCCAAAGCATAAGTTGAAAGATAAAACCATCAAGAATGTCAAGACGGGGACAGCAGATCACTGAGCTCTAGGTGTGGGGCCCTTGGAGCATGCGGCTGTCCCCGGACGGGTCGCCCATCTGTCTCTGGAGTAGGGAGAAGACAAAACGTTCCCAGTCAGTTGGCAAGGGCAGGACGAGCCCCCTGGACCAGAAGCACCGACTGGCAGCCCTCGTCTGACAGGATAGGCGCCCGACGGGCAGGCCGGAGAGGACCGACCTGGGCGTTGTTCCTAACGGTCGGAAAGGAAGCTCTGGATGCTTGAAGAGATGACACCATCTTCCCTTTGCTTCTGGGTTGACCACCCCCGCTGACCCCGGCGCGCCACCCCCGGAGAGAGGGATTCTTGTCACTTTGCACAGACACGTTTCCAGCAAGAGCAGTCAAGATGAGCCGCCTAGCCCCGTGCTTTGATGAGGGCACGGCCTGCTGCCGCAGCGGGCTCTAGCTGCCCCTTCCTTCTTCCCCTGAAGTCAGTCCTGGGCTGGGGCCGTGACAGACAGCTCCTGGGGACACCCCTAGGGATCTAAGCTGCAAACGGGCTTTGCACTTGGCATGGGAGGACCACGCAGCCCGGACTCGCGGGTACACCCTCAGGAGAGGGAGGCCGCGGGGGCGCTTCCCCGACTGTCGTCCGCGCCGCTCCAGCGTTCGCGGAGCCAGAGGTGCCCGGCGCCAGAGGTGCCCGAGCGCACGGACGGGCCCAGGGACGCTGCCAAGCCAGGCCGGGCCCACGCTGGAGCCCGAGGAGGAGGAGAAGGAGGGTGCTCAGGGGTCCAATCTCGGTGACGTGGGTGCCCGGGACCCCACACGTCCTCGGTGAGGCCTCCTCCACCGGGTGTCCAGCAAGAGCGAAACTGGGAGGCCCTAAGCAGAGGCCCTGGGGGTTCCAGGCACCTGGCCACCTGCGAGGCCACGCAGAGGGCGGCAAGGCCACCTTCTGCACCGGTGGCCGGATCCACACGATGGGGGCGGGGCGGGGCCTGCTGACGTGATGGGAGCGGGGCGGCATCACCGACCTAGGGGGCTGGGACCTGGGCGCTGCACGCGGCACTGGACTCACCTGGCCAATCTGAGCCCAGGTGGCATTGAAACAGGCCCCTCTTGGCCAATGACAAAGTGCGGCACATCGCTTTCCCTGCCCAGCCAATCCGCGCGGCAGTCCGCGGCAAGCCTGCCCTTTGCGGGCTGCCCAATCAGCAGCAGGGTGGCCGCCACGTCACTCGGGTCTGGGGTGGTCCCGGCGCTGCAGCTGTCTCCAGGCAGAACAGCCGCTGCGTTGCCTCGGGACGGTTCTGCGGCCGCTCCTCAGAGCGCTTCTCGTCAGCTCCAGGGCGCGATCCTCAGCGCAGGGCGCGGTCTTCAGCGCGGTTCTCCTGCGTGCAGTTCTCCGCTCTAGGGCGCGGTCTTCTGCGCGGTTCTCCTCGGCTCCAGGCGCGGTCCTCAGCGCGGTCCTCCTCGGCTCCAGGTGCGGTCCTCAGCGCGGTCCTCCTTGGCTCCAGGGTGCGATCCTCAGTGCAGGGCGCGGTCCTCTGCGCGGTTCTCTTCGGTGCGATCCTCCTCGGCTCCAGGCGCGATCCCGAGCGCGGTTCTCCCCGGTGTGCTCCTCCTCGGCTCCACGGCGCGGTCCTCTGCGCGGTTCTCCTCGACTCCAGGCGCAGTCCTCTGCGGGGTTTTCCTCGGGGCGATCCTCCTCGGCTCCAGGACGCGGTCCTCTGCCCGATCCTCCTCGGCTCCAGGCGCGGTCCTCTGCCCTGTCCTCCTCGGCTCCAGGGCGCGGTCCCGAGTGCGGTTCTCCTGGGGGCGATCCTCCTCGGCTCCAGGCGCGGTCCTCTGCCCGATCCTCCTCGGCTCCAGGCGCGGTCCTCTGCCCGATCCTCCTCGGCTCCAGGGCGCGGTCCTCTGCCCGATCCTCCTCGGCTCCAGGCGTGGTCCTCTGCCTGGTCCTCCTCGGCTCCAGGGCGTGGTCCCGAGCGCGGTTCTCCTGGGGCGATCCTCCTCGGCTCCAGGACGCGGTTCTCCTCGACTCCAGGCGCAGTGCTCTGCGGGGTTCTCCTTGGGGCGATCCTCCTCAGCTCCAGGCGCGGTCCTCCTCAGCTCCAGGGCGCGGTCCCGAGCGCGGTCCTCCCCAGCATGATTCTTCTCAGCACGGTTCTCCTCGGCTTGATTTTCCCGGGCATGGTTTTAAGCGCGAGTCTCCTGCTCTTGCTTCTCCCGGGCTCGGTGTTCGGCGTGGTTCTCCTCGGCGCGGTTCTCCTCACCGGGGTTGTCCTCAGCGCGGTTATCCGGGGCGCGCTCCTCAGCGTGGTTCTCCAGGGCACGGCTTTCGGGCGCGGTGCTCCGGGGCGCGGTGCTCGGCGCTCCCCAGCGCAGTTCTCCGGGGCGCGCTCCGCGTCGCTGCAGGAGGGCCCGAGCTCGGCCGCCCCGGGAGCCTGGCCAGCGGCGCGGGACGGGTGGTCGCCAGCGGCGCGGAGGTGAGCGGCGGGCGGGCGGGCCGGGCCCTGCGTTGGCGGCGCTCACCGCTCTGCGCGTTGCCGCGAGCGCGGCCGGAGGTGGAGTCCGAGTCCGGGTCGGAGCTCCTCGTCGGGGTCCGGAGATCGGGGATCGGAGTCCGGGTCTGGAGTCTGCTTGGTGGCGCTGAGGCAGGGCCGGAGTCGGGATCGGAGTCGGGAATCTGCCTCGTGGTTCTGAGTCGGGCGTGTTGGGGCTGGAACGGTTCTGAGTTGGGCCCAAGTTGGGATCAGAATTCGGGACTAGAGCCCATGGCGTGCATCGGAGTCCAGTGTGCAAGTTGGAACCGGAATTCGAGTCTGCATCGGAGTCTGCATCGTGGCTCTGAGTTGGGAGTGATTTGAGATACAAGCCAGTGCAGGTCTGGAGTCCGCGTCACGGTTTTAGGTTGGGCCGCGCTGGGATCGGAGGGTCGGGGTTGGGGTCTGAGTTGGGACCTAAGTGGGCTTGGAGTCAGCATTTGGTCCGAAGTCCACATCATGGTTCTGAGTTGGGAGCTTGAGTAGAGACAGAGGGTCGGAGGTCCAAGCTGGTGACTGGAGTCAGGGTCTGGAGTCTGCCTTCTGTGTGGGGTTCCAAGTGGGGGATTCTGAATTGGGGATGAGGGTTCTGAGCTGGAGGTCAGAGCTGGGGTTAGGGGTCTGAGTGGGAGATTGGAGTCAGGAATTGGAGTGAGGCTCCGAGTCTGGGTGGGGATCCGAGTCAGAAATCCAGGAGCCAAGTAAAGGTTCTAGTCCAAGTTGGGGATCACTGTCCAGGTGAGAGCGAGCGGTAGGGAGTCAGATTGTGGATCAGAGTCGAGTGGACAGGGGTCTCAGTCTGGACAGTAGCCCAGGCAGGTCACCCTGCCTGTCCTATAAAGTGGTGATAAGAGTACGAACTTCCCATAGAACTGTTCTGGGCACAAAAGGAAAAATTCACCTAGGTGGAATCATTTTGTCTTTGATCCTAAAGTACAAAAACTTTCCTAATGATAATATTGACATCTGATGTGCATTTACCATACCAGTCCCTGTCCTTATTGCGGCCCCATTCTTGCTGGACCGAGGAGGAACTCTTTCTGTTTTGTTCTCTGCTGACTGCCCCACACCCAGCCGAGAGCCTGATACACAGCCTTGCTCGGGCAATACTTGTTGAAGGAAAGCAGGCAGGCGGGATTAACCAGATTTCTATGGTGTCTCAAATGATCCATTTCTGCACCTGTTTTCCAGATACTCACTAGGAGAAAAATTTAAGGATTGGGTTGCTTGATCATGGTTCTATTTTAATGTGCTTCCAAATATGCTGAAGAGAAAAGCGGGTCTGTTTTAGGATGTATGCTCCAGCTAGAGTGATCTTTTTAAATTGCGAACCAGAGCATATCCAAATTCAAATAAAGAAAGCACAAGAAAATTACGGGCCGTTTCCCTTATGAATGTAGATGTGGGAGTTCCGTGTACAACGTTAGCTAACCGAATCCAACAGCATATTAAACAACAATTCTTTTTAAACAAGTGGGGTTTTGCCTAGGAATGCAAAGATGATCCAATATCAGAAACTTTATCCGTGTAATTCACCACATTAAGAGACTACAGGAGAAAAACCGTATGGTTCTCTCAATAGAGGCAGAAAAATTATGTGATAAAGTTTAATGCTTACATTTGGGGGGGCGACACCCTTAGTAAGCGGGTACAAGAAGGGAACTTCCCTAACATGATACAAGTTATTAATATATACCAAAACTTTACTATCCTGTAAACTGAGAAACCAAAAGTGTATCATCCTGTTTAAGACAAGGAGTAGGTGAGGGATGCCCTCCCGGCCATGTCCTAACGCAAGAAAAAGAAACAGAGACATGAGGATTGTGTGGCAAGTGATAAAACTGTGACTCAGCTCCTAGGATAGATTGTCAATACCAGAGTTCTCAAACCTTTTGGTGTTAGGACCCTTTGTACTTTTTAAAATTAATGAGGCTCCCAAAGGGCTTTTCTTGATGTGGATTATATCTATTGATAGTTGCCGTCTTAGAAATTAAAACTGAGAAATGTTTAAAACAGGACTGCATAAGCTCATATGCCAGTGGGGTCATGCTGCCTCCAAAAAACTTTTTAACCCTGCGAGAGTGAAAGTAGAAAAGGCGAATACTGTCTGAACATTATTATGAAAGTGTTTTTTGACCTTTCCTGAAAGGATCTGGAGTCCCTGGCCTACACTTTGAAAACTGCTGAGTTACATGAAAAAAAAAAAAAAATTAAGAAACTTCTACAACTAAAGAGAGATTTCAGATTTCAGAGAGATTTTTGGATATAATTTTGGGTATCAATGTACCCAGAACAAGAAACAAAAACAAACCACATTTCTTTATGCCAATAATGACTAAAAAAAGTTTAATAGAGATTAAGGTAACAATCAGAATAGCAAACAGATTTCTACTAGGTCTAGGAATTAACAAAGAAGACTTTTATGGGAAAAAATTTAAAACTATTGGGGGATATAAAGGAAGATCTTTGGATCTGCAGCAACATTTCATTTTCTTGGATGGGGCAATTTAGCATTAGAAAGATGTTAGAATTTTTCAAATCTGTAAATTCAAATAGGACTTCACTCAGACTTCCAGCTGGAGGCTTTGAGGCACTTGACAAACATATTCTAAAATGTGTGCGGAAGAAAAAGGTGTACAGATGCCAAGTGAACTTTGCAAAGGGAAGGCAGAGGGGGAGGACTTCTGCCCGCACACACTGGGGCGTCCTCCAGGCCTCAGCAATCAGAGCCGTGCTGTGACAGAGGCCTGGAAGAGAGCTCAGAGTCCAGAGGAAGGTGACGTGTGATAAAGGTAGCACCACAGATAAATGGGGACTGTTCAGAAGATGATGTTGGAAAACTAGCCCATTTTAAATATGGATTCCTAACTGAGCCCCTGGAAAAAGTGGGCTTCACATGGGCTAAAGACTTAAAAGTAAAAGGTAGGAGAAAACCGTGAAGAATAATCTCCTGGCCCAGCGTGGCCGTGGGGGTCTTAAACAGGACCCAGACAGCATAGACCTTGAGACTAAAATTTATGAACCTGAATACATGCAAATTAAGGGTTTCTGTCAAATAAATCCCTCAGGGCAGAGGTCAAGACTGTTTTCATAATAATGCTAAGAAATGATTCGCCTTTTTTACTCTCACTCTCGTAAGTATAACTTTGCCCGTGACAAATCACAAGATAATTGAAACAAAACTTAATGAGGGGACAGCAGCTAAACATGGATGAGAACACTGCAAATCAGTAAGAAAAAGATAGGAAGATTGGTACTTTGTAGGAGGGACAACTGGATGAAAGTTTGCCCAAGCTCATCAGAGACATGCAAATGAAGGCAACAGCTATTCTTCACAGGAGAAGCATCGGAAAGTAGGATAAGGCCAAGTGTTGGCAGAAGGCAGGGAACAAGCCTCCCAGTGTGCTGCAGGTGGGGACGCAGACAGGCACAGACGTCCTGGAGAGCCGGCCAGCACTTCTTCCTCAAATAAAATATTTTATACCTGTGGCCCAGCAGTTTCCCTCCTGAGTCAACACGCTAGAGCAGTTCTCACCCGGAACAATGAGAGGCTGTGTGTGCATGCTCAGTGCAGCACGGCCCGTGGAGGGGGGGGGCCTTGGAGCCAGCCGCTGTGGTTAGGAGCAGGGGACTAGATGTACGCGTCACAAGACGGAGACGTGGAAACACGGTGCTGGGCGACACAAACACCCAAAAGAATGAGGGCCTTGGTCCATGAACACGTATTTAAATGAAAATTACACACAGCTAGACACAGAGTACCAGGATGCCCATGCGTGCACACACATGATAGTAATACATTATGCAGGAGCAGCTGTCTACTGGGGGAGGGGAACAGGACGGGAGGACAGAGATTAAGTGGGAAAACATGGAAAGGAACAGAGTGGCACCTTTACGTAGACTTTACAGGGTGACAGTGTTTCATAGGTTGGGGGCTGTGATGGACTCTGTGTTCTGTGCAGCACAGTCCCACAAGCCAAGAATGAATGAATGAATGTGATCTGTCACTCTGCTGCCAGATACCCTCTAGTGGCTTCTATTTCCAGGCAGTAAAATTCAAATTTCATCAAGATTTTATAAGATCTGCCCAGCTTCCCTCTCTAATCACTGTCCTCCTCCGGCCATGCCAGCCTTCTTCCTGTTTCGGAAATCAGTGTCCCTCCTACCTCAGGGCCTTTGAGCCAGTCAGCTCTGCCTGGCTCGCCCTTTCCCATGATCTTCTCATGACAATTCTTTCTCATTGTTCAGGTCTCACGGGAAATGTTGCTCGTGGAGGAGGCCTTATTTCACCTGCCAGGTCAGCCCTTTTGGTTACTTGCTAGCTCATGACCATGTTTCATGTCTCTGCGAAGCATGGGCTACGTTACGGTATTTTTAGTTACTTAGGCCTCTATTTATTTGTTGACTGCCTGTCTCCTCCACCGGAAGGCAGGCCCCATGAGAGCGTGCCTGTCTTCTCTATAGGGTCCGAACACAGTGGGTGTGTCACACATTTCTGTTGAATGGCTTCTTTGATTTGTTGAATGAATGGAGAGGCCGGGCCAGGAAAGAGTGCATCCATTTTCAGAACTCGTTGAGAAAGCAAGCCGGCATGTCCAAGTCCTGGTCCTTCAGACCAGGGTGTTTCTTAACTGCCAAACTGGTGACACCTGGGACGGGATCAGTCTTTGTTGTGAGGAGCTGTCCTCTGCATTGTGAGATGTTTAGCAGCCTGCCTGGTCTCTACCTAGTAGATTACCAATAACCCCTCAGTAATTGTGATAACCAAACTGTCTGTCTCCAGACATTGCCATATGTCCCCTGGGAGGTATCCCAGGTAAGGGCCACTGCCTTAAGACTGTCTCCAAGGACTGAGACGGTTTCTGTGCTCTGGCGTTTTAAACACAGCCAGCCCTGACCTGCATTCTGCTGCATTCAGCACCCACAGCCTCACTGCCTCTGTGAGAAAGACCCTGGCCCAGGCCTGGCCAATCTGAGCAGCCCCCTTCCCCGGTGAGCAGTATAATGTGAGTTTAGCAAGTACCTCCAGTCCCACAACCCGAGGGCTGCCACCCAGGACTTTAGTTAGAACTATGTTTCAGCTGCAGTCCCTAAGCCGTTTATAGCATGGCCTTGACCAGGTTGGAGGTAGCCTGGTTGGAGGCTGGGCTGGGTCCTCTCACCTTCTTTTAGTGCAGACTAATTGAGTGAGTGGTTCTCAGCCAGTGCTAGATCCAGAAGTTTGCAGTATGCTCCAGCTTCCTCTGAAGAAGGTTTGCCTCCCGAGCAGGCCGGGTTGGGAGTGGAGGGGTCAGCCTCCAATTCTGTCTTTCCTTCCTGTGCTCCCATCAGCTTTCGCCTGGCTCGTCTGAGCTGGTGTGCCCCAGAGGGTCTGGGTCACTGACCTGAGCTTAGATAACCCATTAGAGAGGCCCAGAAGCCCCACAAGGCTGGAGGCAACTACTACCTAGTGGCTCTGTGTGTGTGGAACTAAAAGCCTGTCTCACAAGCCTTTCCTAGGGCTGTGCCTAGAGGCCCTTGTTTGCAATTTAAATGTAGCCTCATTTATGGAAGAATCCCTGCTCCTACAAAAAGCCTTGGGCTCTAACTCCCTTGCAGCCCAGGCCTCCGCCTGGAGTAGAAATGACTCTAAAAGGCCTTTCTCCTGCTAATTGTAGCAATTAGCATTAGAGAATGGGGACTGGGGAGGGGCGCAGTGACTGGTGAACCAGCTAGTTCCCAGCCCAGGCCCAGCTCCCAGACTGCTGCCCAGCCAGGCCCCTACCTAGGCTCTGGCTGGCTTCAGAGGTTGGGGTGGGACAGAGGGCTGAGGCCCACTGGGTGCTAAGGGCAGTTGTGGCAGGAGTGCATCTGAGCCGTTCAGCTATATAGGTGACCCTGGGCTGTGACCTGTGGTTCTCTCAGAAGAGGGCCTGATTGGAACCAGAGACACACTGCATCTGCATGCGTGTGAAACTGTGTCAAGGGGGGCAGACGTGGCCAGGCCGTGCGCGGTGGCTCACGCCTGTAATCCCAGAACTCTGGGAGGCCGAGGCGGGAGGATTGTTCAAGGTCAGGAGTTCGAAACCAGCCTGAGCAAGAACGAGACTTCATCTCTACTAAAAATAGAAAGAAATCAATTGGCCAACTAAAAATATATGGAAAAAATGAGCTGGGCATGGTGGCCCATGCATGTAGTCCCAGCTACTCGGGAGGCTGAGGCAGGAGGATCGCTTGAGCCCAGGAGTCTGAGGTTGCTGTGAGCTAGGCTGACACCACGGCACTCTAGCTCTGGCGACAGAGCGAGACTGTGTCTCAAAAAAAATAAATAAATAAAGGGGGGGTGGCAGATGTGAGGAATATCTGGTCTTGGAGCAAATGACTTTTATAGAGTAAGGAGCCATTCCCCAGTATGGCTTACTTGAACCCTTTCTCTCTACTCCCTCCAGAAGGGAGCTCCTTCCTGTTCCTTCATTGAGTGTGCTCGCTTATAAGGCACTTTGGGGCCCAGTGCCCTTTCGGGAGCTAGGAGAGTGCAGTGAGCCTGATGGAAGATAATCCTGGTCCTCACTGAGAGCATGGCCACCACACCTGCTTGTGATGGGGTCATATTACAGCTGCCTTTTAACCAGCGCTGTGTTTACACAGCGTGGCACCTTTCCAGGCAGCGAATTATGTCTGAGAGGCCGGGAGGTGATCACTGCCCCATTTTACAGATTCAGCCATTCAAGAAATAATTGTTGAAAACTCACCAGGCACTAGACATTGGCCAAGGCGGGAGAGATCTGATAGGAGCAGGGACCTGCCTGCCCCTTGCCCACATGTGGCTTGTGGACCAAAAGGGAGAAATACTAACCTCTGTCTGAGTACTGTTTGACTTTACCCTCAGGGGAGTGCTCTGAGGGCTGGGAGCGCCTAACATCTGTAACAGAAACCAACTGGAACTCCTCTGGGATTTGAGAAAACACCCTTGGGGGAAAGTGCAGGGGGCAGGCCAAGAGCCCTCTGGTGGGAGGGAGCCCATGACTGCGCAGGGACCGAAAGAGACCAGGCATCTGAACTGTGAGAGCTGCAGGATGACGCAAGACTCAACAGGCCTTGAGGCCACTGAGGGCTTTGGCCTTGTTCCGAGAGCACCAAGAACCATGAAGGGTCCCACTCAGAGGGTGATCCAGAGGATCCAAACTTTGAAAGAGTGGACGATGGATTGCAAGGGGACAGGGCACGTAAGGATGCCAGTTAGGAGGCAACTGCAGAGCAGAGAAATGGTGGCCACCTGGGCAGTGGGAATAGAGGGGAGCAGGAAGCCTCCAGAGCTATGGAGTTGTGAAGTCAGCCTGGCTCGGTGACGGGTTCGATGCAGGCTATGAGGAGGGGAACATGTTGAGAATGACCCCAGAGCTTCTGGCTTGTGCTGCTGGAAGGGTGAATGACAGATGAGGACCCTTGGTAGAATGGGCCGTGAAATGACGGAGTTGGGGGCAGGTGGCTGCAGTGTGGGTCCGGGGGGCTGGAGCGACTTTGGGGCTCAGGGGCTCCCAGATGGTCTGGAAGCTCCAGGCTTGGAGCAGCTCAGGGAAGCAGTTCCGAAGAGAGAAGGCAGTGACATTTAATGGCCAGCAAGGAAGGAGAACGTGCCAAGGAGACTGAGGACAGAGCCAGGGAGGTGGCAAGAAAACCAGAAGAACAGCAGGGAGAAAAAAGAGGGCCTGCCCTAGGGTTATGGTCCCAGCAGACATCACACTGGATCCAGTGCTAATCATCTGACTGTCCACAGTGGATGGCCACTGCTCTGCAAATGTCCCTGCTGGAATGTGCCCCCTGCCCATGTGACCCCTGCTGGCTGTCTTTCTCCGGGATAATTGGGAAGGCCCTTCCACACTTGGTCCTCTGTTTCACCCTTAGAATATCACAGTGAAGAGGACCTCCCTGCAGTAGGCGCAGGGAGGAAGCCGGGTCCATTCCTCAGGGAGGCCTTATCCTGCTGAGGTATTTCATAACCTCGCAAGGATGGAAAATCCCCCCAATTGTAACTCAAAGCCAAGAAAGCTGAAAAATGGCCTTGAACAGACTGAGATGAAAAAACAAAGAGGCCATCAACATCAGAGACTCAGAGGGGGCAGGGAGCTTTGGTGGACTCCCGGCACACGGCAGTTCCTGGGCTCTAGTGCCCAGACTTGGAGGCCTGCTCCCAGGAGAGCAGGATGGGTGGTCACTGCAGGGGACAGTGGCCTTCTAACCTCAGCCCAGAGGCAGGAGATGCAGGAGGCTGAACCCCAGCCTCTTTCTTGTCATCTCTTCTCCCTGATTAACAGTTTAGAAAGCCTTCAAAGACTCAAAGGGGTTAACTGAAGGTCCTCCAACTCCTCTACTTGCTAATTTTTAAACGCAGCTGAGCTCCCAGTGCCCCTCCCAAGGCTGCAGAGGCCAGAGGCCAGGCAGACTCTGCACCGGCTCTGTGCTGGGTTTGCTGGGCCTCCACCCCCTTGTCGCCAGGAATCTGCGTGCACCTAGAACAAAGGCATCTGCATTCCCTCCCTCACCCAAGGTGTCCTGAGCCCAGACTGCATCCTCAAGCCTCATCGGTGCCCTGGTTGGCTTTTGTTAACACATGGCCACGACTCCCAGATGAACTGTCAAGGTTTGCTTAAAGGAGCTGGGACCTACACAATAAAACCCAGATAAGACAGTGGCTCATGGTCCCTGAGCCCCCAGAGGCACAATCTCCTAATAGTGGGAGGGCCCATAGCTAGGGACCTGGGAGCCAGGGAGCTCTCCTACCGACCCACCAGCTGGGCCACGTTCACCTAAGGCGTCTGGGGTCACATCCCATCCTCAACCATTGGGATCAAATGGAAACCCCTCAGGAATTCTTAGAGACGGCCCCCTATACCTACTGACACACTGATGCACATGTGTTCTGACATCGTTAACACACACACCCTGCCGGCCCAAGATTCTGTCTGATCTTCATGTTAATTCTCGTCTTTCCCCCAGGCCCAGTGGCACCTTCTTTGTGAGGGATACTGAGACCCGCCAGGCCCAGCCCCGTGGCTGTTCCTGAGGTCCCAGGACCCAGCCTCTGCTCTCAACCCACACCATCCCAGCCCCCGACGCCACTTCTAAGGGAGTGAGACAGGTCTCTTGGTCAGCTGTCTTCCCACCAGTATGTCTGAGACTGAGACAGCAGCCACAGGGCTCCCTGACCGCCGTGTTTGCCGCTGCTGGGCGCTGTGGACTTCAGGAGTTTCCACGTGTGCGGAGGCAGTGGAGAGTAGCTCAGCCACATGCGGTGACTCACCTGAGGCTGTCAGGCACTTAACATGACAAAATTTAGCTTGTCTCTGGGGAGACCAGCCCTCTGTGTCCTCACAGCTGGGGATGACTGCTGCCCTTGTGGGCCCCCTGTTCTAACCTTGGGAAAGAGGGTCCTCGCCGTGTCTTCCCCTCACACAGACGCAGGCTGGCAGAGGGAGGAGAGGCAGGGCTGGCCCTGGGAGGGCTCTCCTGGGCAAAGGTCTCCTAAGCAGCCAGGCTCTGAGGCTAGTCACAGTTGTCAATTTTGGGGCAAGACAGCTTGGGAGTGCCACAGGCTAGAGCAGTTAAGAGCCTTCCCGGAGAAGGGGCTGGATGTGCAGGGGTGGCTTCTCAGAAAGATGCCATAGCTGGGCACCTGGGAGGGCCAGCAGCCACCTTGAGAAGGCACTGCTTCCCCCTCCTGCCAGGGCTGCTTGGGAATGAAATGCTACCCACCAACTTCCTGTGAACAAGTGGGACTGGGTCCCTGGCACTACACTTGGCCCCGGTGCACAAAGCAGCTGCCCCCTGTGGCTACTCACCCTGCTCTGGCTGCCTCGGCAGGTTGGGCCTCCCTTCACCCCTGTCCTGCACTGCTGGCTTATTTTGTTGCTAAAGTGGCTGGCTGTTTGAGAATACAAAAGATACCACCGCTATGAGATTTCCACCTCATACATCAGTCATCATTCATTCTGTCCTTCCTGTGCAGGCCTAGTGCTGGGGTGCTGGGACCCAGGGCCATAAGACAGGGCACCCCCAGGGCTCTCTGCAGAACCCAGGCAGGGCAGGGGCTCTTGGGGTGTCATTCCAGGCAGTGTTGTCCTCCCTCAGTCTCCTTATTTTCTGAGGGTGGGCTTTTTCCACCCGCTCAGGCACCTCTTCCCAAGGCCCCTGAAGGGCCTCAAGCTCTGGCGGTGGTGGTGGTGGGAGTCCTGAGGGTGGCATTGAGTCCCAGGGTCGGGGTGGGAGATTATCTGTGCAGAGGCTGATAGGAACGTCCCCCAACGGCTGACTTCAAAGCTTGGCCTAAACCACTGCATCAAAGTCAGCAAGCTGAGCTGTTTGCACACAAAAGGGGAGGGGCAGGCCCGCCTCCCAGCCACCTGCATCTCTCCTCAGGGTCTCAAAGGCCTTCCTGTGCAGGCTGGGCGGGCCAGACCACCCTACTCCCAGGCAGGCGAGCCACCGGGGAGGAGAGGAAGGAGGGGGTAACTGCCCCTCAAAACCCTGCAGCCCAGGCCTCCAGGATTCCACTCCAGGGCTCTGCAGACCCCCCTGCTCTGCAGGTCAGACTCCCAGGAGCCCTCAAGCCATGTGGGCCAGGTAGGGGCTGGCCTATGTGGAGTGGCCCCAGCCCAGCTCCTGACCTGACCTTGCTGCATGACCTCCTGCCCAGCCCTCTCCTCCTCAAGCACCTTTTGGGGGTGGGCCCGGTGGGCTGTCAGGGGAGGGCAGTGCGTAGGCTGGTGGGTGCAACAGCGCTGCAGAGCCCACGGAGCTCAGAGGCAGGCAGCTCAGGCTGGGTGTAGACGTGAGGTATGTGGAAATGAGCAATGGCCGGCGCCCCCAGGAGCACTGGGCGGCTTCCAAAGCTGACCTGGGCCCAGCCTTCAGAAGAGCGCCTGGCTTCAGCAGCAGCATAGTGTGGAACCATGACACCAGGACATGGGGCCTGGCTACATGACCTCAGCACTGCTGCCCAGCTCAGGGCAGCCAGAGGTAGAGCCCGAACCTGGGGGATTCTTCGGTAAATTAGTGATGTCACAGGCGGGGGCTGTGGCCCACTGCCTGCATGGACAGCCAGCAGTGGGTGGCAGTTGAAGCCCATATGGGGAAGTCCCCTAGACACGAGAGGAAGACCCCCGTGAAGGCTGTGCGCGTGACATGCTTGGATTTTCCCGAGTCTTCGTTTTCCTTGTCTGAACAGAGGCAGCAGGGCGCCTCCCTCTCAGATCAAACAGCCCTGTGTGAGTGGACGCGCCCTCAGTGGGCTCCGGGGTGGCCCCTCCCCCCTCTCAGGAACCCTCTGCAGAGGCCCAGGGGAGCTGCGTGGGGTCTGTCCAGCTCAGCCTCCCTCCCCACACCCGCCAGGTCCCCTGCCTGACCCCAGCATACCCAGGCCCCAGAAGCACCAACAACTCATTGCAGCTGAGCAGAGCGTGTGCCTGCCTGAGCCCAGAGGGGTGCTGACCCCTCCCTCACATGGGGAGACATCAAAGGGAAGCAGGAAGCAGCAGGCCCTGGCTGACCCCCAGCGGGTGGGAGAAGTGCAGCCTCATGGCTCAGCCTGGCTGGCTGCTGGGGATTTTCCATCCCACAAGGATTTCCGCAGGACACCCCGAGTCCAGCCTTTGAGGCTCCTCAGGATGCCAGAGTTTGGGCTGGTGCCTGTTGGGGCAGGGCATGGGGGCCAGGCTGGGTGGGTTGGGGGCATGGCCAGGTACTCTCAGTGGCCTCTGTCCTCAGTCTCCCCAAGACTTGCTGGCTATTGGCCTGAACTCTGGGCCCAGGCCCAGCAGGACACCGTACCCTGGGCTCCCTGGGACCTGGCTGGTGAGGGGAGATCAGTTTTTGCAGGGGCCTGAGGAGAGTGAGGACGGGATATCTGCCTTTCCCCCCAGCCACACCTCCTCAGCAGGGGTCATCAAAGCATCAAGGCTGCTCTGGGTGCATTGGGGAGGGGACTGTGTAGAGAAGACTGGCCCAAGTCCCAGGGTGCCTGGGACGGCCCTTTCTAACATGCTGCAGCAGCTCTGGCGCAGGCAGGGACCTGCACTGATAGGTGGGCATGCAGAGGTGTGTACTGACCTCCCAGACCCAGCTCTGAGTGGTAGCCAAGGCAGGCCTGGCCACCCCCGCATCTGCGCATAGCCCTCAGCCAAAGCTCTAGGAGGCCTAAAACCCCCGCACCTCTCAGAGCTGAGAGGAAAGAGGCCAGAGCTGGTGGCCACACTGGCTGAGTGAAATTCACGCCTGTCCCAGCACCAGGGTGCTCTCTGTCCAACCTGGGCTTTGGCAGCCTCTGTGCTTTGTGGAGGAAGCTGACTTTCAGCTCCCTCCGTGTGGTTTGTGGGCTAAGATTTCCTTGGTGTACCTGACTCAGGGCATCTTGTGTCACTCCCTGGCATCCCTGTCCTCCAGAGCTGGGACTGCCAGGTTTTGGTCCTGAGCTCTTTCTCCCACCCCAGTAATTGTAGGCCCAGCCTTGTCCTTGCCTTTATCCCTGCTCTGGATCACAGAGACCCTCACCGACCTGGATTGAGCTGCTTCTGCCTCCAGGCTGGTCACTGGACAGACACACACCAGGGCATTTGGCCAGAGGGCACAGTAGCTCTAAGTCTCTTCTGCTGCTCTGTGGGAGTGAGCAGAGGGCCCCGGCTTCATAGAGGATGCACATTTACAGTTGGAAACCACTGGTCCTGGACTGGAAGTTGGGCTGGGTAGGACATCCTAGCCTCAAACACAGGTTTGCCATCCAAGTGGGACCCATGTATGGTCCAGAAGCGATTCTCTGTGCAGCCCAGAGCTAGGCCTGAGAACAGCTGTGCTCATGTAGAAAGTGCCAGCTGCCAGGCACCCGCTCAGGTCAGCCCGGCTGTCCTTGCAGGAACGTACTTCTCAGGGCCGGGAACTGTTCTGGGGACGCACATGAGACTATGATGTAGGAGGGCAGGGGTGTCTATTGGTGGGAACTATTTCAAAACAATCACTGAAACTGGGCGTGCAGGGGCTCTGGGCATAGGTGTCTGAGTGTCCTGGTCAGCGTTTGGGGTTCCCTACCTCTGCTGATAAGCCCACAGGAGCATGCTCCTCCCCTAGCCTAGAGTATGAGGGAGGGGCCAGGCAGCGCTCAGCCTGGAGGGTGGCAGAGGGGCCAGTCAGGAGGCAGGCCTTCTGACTCCCCTCCCCTCCCAGGCAGGCCTGCCCAGGGGCTCGCCTTGGGCTCCTCAGCCCAGGCAAGCGCTCAGTTGGCCACCAGTTCCCAGTGAGTCTCTCCTGCCTTCTTCAAGGAAGGCTTAGCCTCAACTTTGGGACCATGGATAAGGCATACTCTCTTTTGCTGGAAGGTCCCTAAGGGACATGGAGAAGGCATCAAATCTGTTGCCTTTCTAACACCTAACAGTGGACTAGGAGGAAGAGAAGGAGATGTCAGCCAGAAAGTTCTGCAACATAGTCTATTTGCCAAAGGAGCATGTTTTCAAATGAAAACAGGGGAGCTGAGGAATCGGTGAGGACTGTCCCCACATGGCCCACTAGAGCTTGTTTTGTGCCGCCAGCAAGCCCCAGGCCTGTACACACATACCTGGACCACCTCAGAAGAGAGAATGTAGGGCCAGAAACGGAGTGGACCCTCCAGGCTAACCGGCTCCCCTTTTTTTAAGTCACTTAATCCAATCAGAGAAGGCACTGGGTAAGGTAACAGCTGCCTGTCTCCTGTTTGGCAGAGCCCCGCCAAACCCCAATGGGCACTTCTATCCCTAAGCCCTCTGGTGTGCCCCATTCTTCAAGGGAAACCGGCCCCTGAAGAGCTGGTGTGACAGGGTCCTGAAGCTGCTGTGCCAGTTAATGAATTATTTACTCTAAACAATGTCTTGATAAAGGGGGAGGATGAAGTTAGCTGGTGTTGACTAAGGAGAGACAGGGTTGCCAAGGAAATTCTCCTAAATGGAAAGAAACAAAAGGCAGTCATCCACTTTTGCCTGCCTAGGAAAAATGTCACAGAGGGTATACCGTTGGCCATCTTTTTTGTTTATAGTTTGGAAGAGAGAGGCAGTAGTGAGAGAGGGAGGGCCAGGGAGAGGAAGCTGGTCTGTGAGGTGGAGGCAGGGATTTTGGGGTACGGAGCAAAGCATCCAGGCCCAGAGGCTCAGTTCACCTGGGCTTCCCAGCACTAAAGCCAGGCGTCCAGAGGGAGTGAGGGCCAGGCCAGGCCTCTCACGCTAGTACTGAGCCGGGCAAGTGAGGAATAGTCCTTGCAGCAATGAAGGGCCCGGTTGCAGGGAGGGGTGTTGGAAATGAGCTGGCATCTTAGGCAGTTTTGTGGTACTGGTCAGCAGGTAGGGGTTTCTACTTCTGCTTTCCATCTCGCTCCATGTTATAAATCTCTGCTTCTCCTCAGCAGTTTGAAATGTTTACTCTGAACTAAGCCCTATGCTTTAACAAGTCATGTTTTAATAGGAAGACCATCATTGATGGAATCGTATACAATTCCTACTTTTTCCCAGTTACCCATTCCCGGGGAAAGCTTAGCCATAGGGCAACCTGCCAGAGCCCCGGGAACCAGCATCTGCAGACAGTAGTGGCAGACATAGTGGCCTAGTGTTTGGCAGGGAACGCTGGCTTCTGTGTGTCTGGTATTGCAAACTAAAATGCCATTGCCCGTACTCACGCTGACAGGCTCTGGAGGGTCAGGGACCCTCGCTCTGTCCCTCACCTCCAGCCCTGTCACCTCCACAGCAGGAACCCTCAGTAGGAGGCTGCACTCAGATGCTGATGCATTCTTAATGCCAGCTTGTCCCCACACCTCCTAAGCCTGTGAGATATCCCCAGGAACAAGGAAACCTGACGACCGCTGGTCCGCGGGCTAGTGAGAGTCTTCCTTTTAAGAAGCAGGACAAGACTGCCTTTCTCAGGAGGGCAGGACTAGAGATGTCTGAACGCATAGCCTGGGTGGCAGAAGGACCCCTGGCCTTGCTGCAGTGCAGACCTGAGAGCCTCCCCAGGTGCCACCATTTTCTTTTTCTGTCTGGGAACATCTGCTATCCCCAAGCATCAGTTTCTTGATCTGCAAAAACTGAGACAGTCCCTTTCATACAGGACCCCAGGGGGATCACCAGAGTCACTGCATGTCATGGTGCCAGATTTCCCTGTGTTTCTAGAACGGCGACAGACATGAATGGGCTTCAGGGGGAGAGACGCTTTGCAACCAGAGACCTTCTGGTAGACTTTGAGCCCGGCTGCTATGGACAGTAGAGTGGGGACATGAATGCTGGGGGATGAGTAAAATCTTTTTCTCCCCCAGGATATTACCAGGGTACAAACATTTTGGTTACATAAATTGCTGTTACACCATTTGAGTCAAAGTTCTAAGCGGGCCCATCCCCTGGGGGATTACTAAAGTCATGCCACTCTCCAAGCCCTACCTCTGGCTACCTGGGCCCCAGCACAGGCTTCCTGGGTCCTAGCTCTGGACGGAGCTGGGCACAAGTCCTTGCTCATGCCTGCATTCACATTTACTCATCAAACATTCACCGAGGGGCCGTGACAGGCTCCACGTGGATTAGACACTGAAGATAAAACACTGAACAGAAATAGCCAGTCTCTGCCCTCGGGGGCCTTTAATGCAACTGAAGAAGCCAGCCAGTGAGCTCTTTACCACAAATAAACACACAGTTACACATTAATGGGAGGGAGGTACGAGGTTCTCTACCTTCAGCCCAATCTGAAGCTGAGAAGTTGGCCACTTTAAGGAAGGGACATCTCAGCTAAGACCCACAGAATAAGCCAGCCCTGGCTTGCGGAAGGGGAGAGAGGGTCAGGAGAGAGCTTGGCGCGTTCCATACCGAGGGAATGTTTGAGTAGCTGGGGCTAGCTTTGTGACCCTGGCACTGGATTTGATCCCTCAAGCCTCCAGTTGATTATCCATAAAACAGGAATGATAATGTTCTTCTGTCAAAGGCTGCTGTGAAGATCAGGGAAATGATGTTTATAAAGCACTCAGCCCAGTGCCTGGCAAACAGGGAGTGTTAATAGTAGTATTACTTTAAGATAATTCTTTAGCCGAAAGGTGTGTTCAGGGCCAGCGCGGTCTTCTCCTTACCTAGATGGCAGTGCTGGCTTAGAGTACCATGCTGCCCAGGGAGCATGGACGACATGACCACGACCTCTGGAGAGCAGGGACTGCATCTGTCCTGTTCCTTCTGGTCCCCAGGGCCCGCACTGGGACTAGTGTGCGTGATCAGTGTGCACCGAGTGGACAGGTGGGCACGTGGGAAGCGCTGGCGGGTGCCTGGTCGTCAAGGGTGAGAGCGCACCCTCCTCCCCGCCCCCCCCCCCCCCCGCCGCTTGCTGCACTGAATTTTCTAGTCCCCTTTAGCTCCCAGAGCCTAGACCCCTCACGTATCAACGCAGCCTGGCATCAGCTCCGGGAAGCCCGCCAGAGCCGCCCTTTACTGTTCTTAGCCCATTGTGTGTGTGCGCACGTGGGTGTGTACACCTAGAAACCTCCAGAAAAGGCAAGTTCTTCTAGAAAAGGGCAAGTTCCTTCCAGGTTTCATAGGCTGGCCCGGCCTTTCCAACTTGGCTTTACTAAGCCCTGTTTCCCATTTAGGGAGTCTGAGGCCATTAAGGTCCACTGGCCATACTGCCCCCAGAAGTCTCACAGGGATCCCCATTCCTTGTCTTCAGTCACCCCAGCCCCAAGAGCTGTCCTCTAGACGGGGGTGAGCAGGGAGCTACAAGGAGAAGACTGGGAGTCACAGAGTTGGAGAGACAGAGAGAGACAGAATGGAGTGGCTGGTGGGAGATAGGAAGAAGATAAAGGGAGAAAAAGGGAGAAAGTAAAGCTCTCTGGGGAAGTATTGGAGGCAGGAACACTCTCTTCCTGCCAGGCTGGCTCCCCATGGCTCCCAAGCCCTTCCTCAAGTGGCTCCCTGAGTCTCTGCATCTCTCCTATATGGCGATAACTGGCTCCCTGCTACCCATGCTACATAAAACAGAAACAAAACAGAAACAGAAATGATGTTTTCTGAACCCCCTTTAGCATTCAAAAATAGAATTGTTGCAAAATAATTTTTTCTCAGTTTTTCTTTTGGAAGACTTATTTAAAAATGACCACATCATTAATGAAATCTTCTAAGGTCTCTTTTTGGAGCCCAAATTCCACTGATGTCCAAATCTGACAAGGCTAGCGTAATAAAAGAACACACATCCGTTTCATCCCTGATGGTCAGTGTGAAAATCTTAAAGAAAACGTTAGTAACTACGGTCCACCAGCCTTAAAATAGGGGTCATACCAGGAATGCAAGGTACACTCAACAACCTGGACGAACCTCTAGGGAATTATGCCTCAAGAAAAAAGCCAACCCCAAGAGGTGACATGCTGTATGATGCTGTTTACATACCATCCTTATAATGACAGAATTAAAGAAATGAAGAATAGATTAGCAGTTGCTAGGAGCTCAGGACAGGGTGGAGTGAGAGGGAAATGGGGGTGGCTATAAAAGGGGACACAGGGATCCCTGAGGGGGGATGGGAGTGTTCTTGGGTTATGGTATCAGTGGCAGCATCCTGGTCATGACAGTGTACTATAATTTTACAAGATGCCACCATTGGGGGACAGTGAGTAAAGGGGTGGACAGGGTCTCTGTTATTTCTTACAATTGTAGGTGAATCTACAGTTACCTCAAAGTAAAAAATTTAGTTAAAAAATCATAATTCCCCAGATTTAAAAAACAGTAACCCTCCTAAAAATATCAAGTGAATTTTAAAACTGTACAAAATCTATGCGAACAAAAATCTAAAAATACTGAGGGACATTATAATTGATTTGAACACATGGATAAACACTCCCGTTTGTGGCTAGAGAAACTAGTTTTGGAGGGAAAAAAGATAATTCTTCCTAATCTAAATTGAACGATTTCAATAGAAAGTATGAGTGGAATAGGGATATATATGTGCGATTTTTTTTTAATTCAGCAAGCTGATTTCTAAAGGTTTGGGGAAAATAATACACATGTCCTCTAAAATTCCGAAAGAGCAATAGCCTATCCCACACTGCTCCTCGAGGCCGGCCTGGCAGCCCTGTTACGTGGCCGGGGCCATTTTCCCGTCATTGCCCACAGCTTCTGGACAAGAATGGCGAGGAAGGCAGATTGCAAAGACTTTTTTTTGTACATCCTAAATAATCTTATGAGGATATACTTGCGATTTTTTCTGATGCTGGCACTCATGCAAACTCACGCCCCCACTGGCCCCAGGAGTGCCGTGTTACATGTGATAAGAATGAACCGAATGGTCCACGTGAGCCGTGTCAGTGCGTTTAGCCAGCTCTACATACCGCCAGAGGCCAGGCACCTTTCCACGTGCCTTACGTTACTAATTTAATTTTCCCAACAACCCTATGAGGAAGGTACCTTATGATCCCCTTCTGCAGATGGGGAAACTGAGATTTAAGTAGAGTGACTCACTTAAGGTCTAGCAGGTAAGAGGTAGTCGAGGCAGGATTTGAACCTGGGCTCTGGCTCCAGAGCCTGCTCTTACCCACTTCCTTTGGTTATAAATCAGTAAAGCAGAGGACCCAGCAGGGGATGGGGGCAGGGAGCAGCGTTCCTCTGGACCGGCTTCATATGGATGAGGTTGCGTTGGTTTAGGTGGCTCAGCCTGGACAAGGAAACTGAGTCACTGCTGTCTAAGTTATGCTGTGAAACAATTTTGGCCTGCATGGTTATAATAGCACTCTAGCTATGATACTTTATGGTATCAGTTTTTTCCTTTTTGGTGGCTGGTGTGAGGAAGGGGCTGGGCTGCATGTTCTAGATTGCATTTCTTATTACAGGTTTTTACATTCTCTTTGAATTGGGCTTATTTACTGTCTTGCTCTCCACTGAGCTAACTAATTCCATTTTCCTAAGATGCCCTAAAAGTGTGATCATACATGTATATGAAATGGCCCCTAGGTCTGGCCAGCAACTCCTGTGCACCCCTGCTTGGACTCTGCCTTGCCTTATGAGTGAGCCTTGGAAGAAGCAAGTGCTCATGTTCCCTGACATTATTAGCTGCCAGGATGAAGACTCAGTCCCAAACACCCCAGCTTCCTGTCTAACTCAAGAGCTAATCCTATGTTTAAATCTTAAGAGTGTTTAGATCTTAGGCCATGCCGTGAATTCCCCTGGTTGACTGCGTCGTGAAAATGAGCTTCCTGTTATTGGCTCTTAAGTAATAGAGACAAGGGGAAGCCCTGCTACACAGACCAGTGTGTCATAAAGTTATATAATCAAAATAACTGAGCTTTGGCCTATCAACAGGCCCATCAGCAGTCCAACAGAGAGTCTAGAAGTGGACACAAATTAAATAAAAGTTTGAAATATGATAAAGGTAGCAGTTGAAATCAGTAGAGAGATGATGTGCTCAAATAAATAGTGTTAGAACAACGGGTGAACACATGGAAAAGAAATTGGGTTTAGTGACTCTTTATGCCAAGATCCAGATGAAGCAAGGATTTATATGCAAACAGTGAAATAAAAAAATGATAGAAGAAAACAGGAGAATTTATTAAAACAATCTCAGGATGAGGAAGTTATTTCAAAATGATGACAGGGACCCCGAATCATAAAAGACTGGCAAAGTTGACTATGTGAAATGTTAAAAATTCTGCCACCAGGAAAATACGGAAAAAGCCAAAACATCTAAGAAAAATTGGGATAAAATATTTTCAACAGAAATGACAAAGAGTTCTTATAAATCAGTAAAACAAGGTATTTTAACAGTCCGAAGTGTTTGAAGAGATGGTTCGCAAAAAAGGGAAAAGAAATGCTTTTTTAATCATTTGAAAAGATAAAAACCTCATTCACAATAAAAGAAATGTAAATTAAAGCTCCAGTATACCATTTCTCATCTATCAAATTAGTGAAGATAAAAACTGTGATCATACACTTGTTGGAGAGGGGGTGTGCGGGGAAACAGGCACATTTGTGTGATGCTCAGACTAGTGTAAATCTTTACTTGGCAGTATCTATCAAGACATGCACAAGTATTTTAATTCTGCTGGAAATGGGGTGAGGGGAGGGCCTCTTACAGTGAATCCACTGAAAATGGAGACCAGAATTTTATAAACAGCTCTGATTGGGAAGTTATTTTGAAAAATAACAATAGTTACAAAACTATTACTTTATCCCGTATCGTAACAGGTATTATAGTGGCAAATATATACTCATGTTAGAAAAGAACAAATTGAGAGGGGCTTTGGTTTACTTTTTGTAACAAAACATCATACGGTGGACCTTGGAGGCCCTTCCATGGAGAGGGTCATTGTTTGGTAGAGTGTGGTAGGGCTTTGTCGCTTGGCGGAGGGGACCCTGCACTGGTTTTCATCTCCTTTGCTGTCCTTTGAAATGCTTATCTGGGCATCAGCCTTGAATTTCTCTTCAGTTGATAACTAGTCTAACGCTGCCTAGTCTCCAAAGAGTTCTTCAGTATCATTTTGCATGGCTCGATGAAATCTACCTTGGCAAGATATACAATGCTTTATACGTGATTTACTTTGTGGGTGCTTTATATTGTCTTTGGTTGACAAGGGACGGCCTGGAAAGAGATCAGTCAACAGAGATACAAGCTGGGATAAAGACGGGTGGGGAGAAACAACAGTGTTCAATGGGGAGGGATGTTTCAGAGTGAACTAATTCCATAAATGATCAGTTCATCAGTGAATATATTTGAATGGTTAATGGCAATTTTTAGCTGCCCTATATGCTCATCAATAGGGGACCTGTTCTATAAATCATAGCACAATGGAAGACTCTGTAGATGTTAATAAAAGGGAGATTTGCTAGATGCTTTAATGTAGCTCTATCTCTGGAACATAGCAGCATCTTTCCTTTAAGTGGAGCACATTGGGGCTGAGTGCTTGCTAAGCAGTGAGAGGGCCCCCCTAGCCCAGGCTTACGCCTGTGAGAGCTCCCAGCAGGGTGCTCTGGCCATCACTCCACTCTCTTCAGATGCCCTGGGGTTCTTCCTGCTGCAGACTACCATGCCCCTTGGCCACTATGCAACTGTTGGGCCCCCTCCTGCTGGGCTGTAGTCCTTAGTCTTGCCCTTGGAAATGCTCAAGGCCTTAATGAACTGCCCATCTGTGAATCTGCAGAGCTGCTTCTTAAAGGCCGCTCTGGAGAGTAGCTGTTTTAACACCCGGCATGACATTCCTTAGCCTTCTCAAGGCCCTTCTGCACCACCACCTGCAGGCCTCTTGCCAGGCACTGCAGGGCCAAGTGCTCACCAGACATGGAATTGGTGCCAGAAAGATTACAGCTAACCACCTAAGCAGAACAGCACCTCCCCTCTGGGAAAAGCCCAGCCCAGTGGGCTGAGTGTTAGGCTGCGAGCATGAGGCCTATGCCATAGGCCAGCGGTCCCCAACCTTTTTGGCACCAGGGACCGGTTTCATGGAAGACAATGTTTCCAGAGACAGGCGGGGGTGGGGATGCGGAGCGGCTGTACATACAGATGAACCTTTGCTATCTCTTCACCTGCTGTGCGGCCCGGTTCCTAACAGGCCATGGACTGGTACTGGTTTGCGGCCTGTGGGTTGGGGACCGCAGCCACAGGCCACATTCCCTCAAAGTACACTGGAAGCCCAATCATGAGAAAGCAGCCCTTCACCTACACTGTTTAGAACTGTCACCTGTTCACACCCGTGTGCATCTATGTGCGTGTACACACATCACGTTTTGAAGTAGGACTGCTGCTCAGAGGTGCTGGACCATGATAGATCAGCATCGCATAGGCAGCTCCAGAAGAAGTATGGCATATCTATGAAGTCAAAAAAGGCAAAGTGCAGAGAAATACACACATACACATACATATATGTGTTCCATTTGTGTAAAAAGGAGGTATATGCACACAGAATTTGTTCATATAAATTACCTCCGGAAGACATGATAGGAAACTGTTAACAGTGGTGACCTTTAGAGAAAGAAACTTGGGACTTAGGGGTTGGGGTGGGGAAAGTCTTATTTTTACCATAATACCTTTTGTACTCTGAATTTATTTTACTATGTGTGTAAAGCCTATTTTACGATTTTTTTTTTTAAGCATACTGCTTTAGTATGTAAGGCACGGCTTGCTCCTGAGCTCAGCAGGTGCTTTGCTGGGCTGCGGATGAACGGTGGGCAGGGCCCAGCCCCGCACCATGGGCACGGCGTGATTGTGAGCAGCGGCTCCCATACGTGGAGCTCTGAGCCTCTGGTTCCTGTCACTCTGCGGAGTTTAAGGGCTGCTCCAGCACAAAGACGTTTTTGACAAGGAAAGGCAGAGCCAGAGTCAGGGCGGGCTCCCGGAGAGCCCAGCCGCTCTCTGAGAAGGGGTGCCCTCCACCCATCTGCGGAACAGCTGGGATCTCCTAGGAAGTGAAACCTTCGGGTCTGTCTTATTACAGAATTTCAAGTGGAGTGATTTTGATAGAAACGAGTGTGTACAGCATGTTCTGACTGCTGTGTCTCATTAAATATTTAAGTTTCTATGTAATTTTTTTCCATTTTCAGGTAGTCTTTTATTTTGATTAATGCAAAATGACAACCAACACTTAATATAATTTTCAACTGATTTGCCTAATGTCTATATTTAAATGTTTTCTAATGCATATCCACAATTTAAATCCATTTTAAAAAAAACTATAACTTAGATCCCTTTCTACGTTCACGTTTTATATTGCCAAAACTCTGTTTTGGGAGGGGCGAGTTATCTTCATTTCTGAAGCAGCACTGCCTCGGAGCTGGTTTGGCCCTGGCCCTTCTGGGAAATGACACAATGTTGACCTAGGAGGGGCCCTAATCTCTCCCCACTGGAGCACTACCCCCAGTGTGGGGGCAGGGGAAGAAGAGGCTGGCGAGCCCACCTCTGGATTTGTCTGCTCGGGACCTGCCCACACTAGCCTCTCCAGGGGCTCTACCCTTGGCACCCCTGTTCCCCACCTGGGCACTGGCAGAGAAGTTGGGCGGGAAGAAGCCGGCTGAGCCCCCGCCACTGTAAGAGGAAACGAAGAGAAACAGCTCCAGTCAGCCCTAGAAGCGAAGCCTGGAAAAACTCTGCAGCTGGAGCTAACACAAAGGACTTTTCAGACCCTGCAGCCAAGGTGCCCAGTGATTTTTTTTTTTTTTTTTTTAACAGCTATTAGGGTGACAAGCCTTTCCAAAGGCCAGCAGTTGGCGAGAGTTTCCAGGAAGCTGGTCTGGCACCGGGCTGGGATTGGAGCAACTTTAACAAGTTTAAGTTCAGAAGGAAGGAGTCATCAGGAAAGGTTTTAAGGTTCAGCAAACTTTTCGAATTACTTTGCAAGAAGTTCTGGCTTTCCAATTCAAAGGCATGTTTCACTGTGCCTGTTTTAAGCCAGAGCCTATTTCAAAGGAAATGCAACTTGCACGTTTCTGATTTACTCAGTTGAAGTGTTTGTCTAACTCCTAGGGATGGGCTTTGCAAGTGCCATCTAGTGCTAGTGACAGTGGGGCCATCTTATACATCTCGACAAACAACCCTCCGCCACGTGCCTGCTGCCTCCGCCAGCCTCCATGGCCCGGTGCGTGTACACATACACACACACACACCCCTTCCCCAGGCAGGAAAGCTGCTCTTTGCCAAGAGTGAATGGAATTCAGATTTCCAAAGGCTGTCCTTGGCCTCCACCTCCATGGCTGCACGATGAAGAAAGGTCCTAGTGTGTGTGCTGGGGGCTGGGAGAGAGGGGCCTCCAGCTCTGCTCACGTCTCTGTGGGCCCCAAGAAAAACCCATGGCTGGCTGTGCTCTCCCCAGCCACACCCAGCCTCCGTTACATTCCTTCCCTTCCTGAGCCCACACTGGGTGGCCCCAGCAAACCAGCTTCCACACCTCTCTCCCCACTGGTACGGAGACCTAGCCTAGGCCCCCACGGGGCAGCCTGCAAGTACAAAGGGGTGGGCCGCATCCCAGACCCAAAGCAGCTAGAAAGCACCGAGGAGCCCCCTGAGGCTAGGCATCCCCTCCCTGTGGCTGCTCTCATCCACAGGGGAGATGACACACTCACTCCTTCAGCCAACACCCCCTGGGGCTGGGCTTCCACCCCTTCTTGTTCCCACCTCCAGGAAGTCTCTCTTCGTATCCAGCCTTGACTCTCCTGGCTGTGGGGTCTGGGATTGAAGGGCCTGCTGCAGGGGTTGATGCTGCCCTTCCCTGCCAGATGCTCCCAATATACCAGCAAAAAGGACTGTACCTCCCTTCCCTGCCCAGTTGGGCCTTCCAAGTCCTAAGATCTGGCATCCTTGGGAGTGAAACACGTAGGAAAAGGCCACCATGAACTAGGTAAATGAGCAGGGTAGTCATCAGCAGTGGCAGGTGAACAGGCTAGTCACACATAGCTTCTCTTTAGCCCAAGTCACTGGGCCTTGCACCCGCGTGGCCAGGTAGGGGCTCAGCTGAGAGACTGATCTTTCCACAGGCCATCAGGATCAACAAGTGGCTGGGGTAGGCAAGGGCATGTATGGCATTGCAGGTGCTCGGTGCTTAAAGCAGCCTGGCACCAAGTTAGAACCCCTAGTCCTGGGGCACAGGGAGAGGAGGGACTAAACAAAGGCCAAGGGCAGCTCCACTTTTTTACTGATGAGACTGTTTTCAAAAGCGATGCCTCCTGCTAGCCTGGACTGTTTCTCTTGAGATTTCTTCTGGGGGACAAGGCCAAGGCTTTGCAGTCTACTTTACCTGGTCCCTGGACTCCACAGGGGACTCAGCCTGTCTGGTCACAGTTGGGCTGCCTGATCCTCCTGCTGTGTCAGGAATGGTTGGCACCCCTGCCCTGGTGCTGCCTACTGGGGTCTCCTGCTGATTACTATGAAGTCCTTCTGCAGCCCAAGGACTTCAGTGTCCCTTGTGGCCAGCCCCCGGCCCTGTATTTAAGTGTTTACGTAATGCCTGACTCCACCGGCCTGTCCTTCCAGGCAGGGCCTACAATGGACTCACACTTGGAGATTGCTCTTCCCATCACCTGGGGGGAGGGCCTGCATAGCCAGGCCCCGGGCCTGAGTGATATGTGCTGCTTGGCCAGGATGTGGCTCTGAGGGAAGGGCCCTGGGCAGACACCAGGATTGGGTTCACTTGGTTCAACCTTGCTGAAGAAGACTGGCTAGGCCTGGTACAGGGATACAATAGGCCCCACCGGACCAGCAAAATAATATGGGACTTGAGGTTGGAAGCCTGGTCTTGGCTCTGCCATCAGCTGGTGCTGTCCTCTGGGCAAGGTCCTGTCATCTCTGATCCTGGGGCTCCCACTTCCCCAGTCTGCCCATCTCCTGACACCTGCAGGGATGTTTCCCTGATCAAAATTCAGGCAACATGGTTTGATGGGGAGACTTCTCGGTGCAGGAGACAGGCTGGTGCTGGAAGGGCCTGAGAGCACAAGCTCCCTGGCACTGCCATAGAGTATGGGGAGCCCGGGGGAAGGACATCTCAAGTGGAACTCTTCAGAGCCTCCGGGGTGGACAGTTCCCTGCTCCCTGCGCCTGCACCCACACCAGCTCAAGCTCGGTCAAGCTGGGAGCTGGTTTGCCCAAGCATCACTCCACCGAAGGCCCCCTGCCCTGCAGCCCTGGCCCCTGCCCCTGCACACGTCCTGCTGCTGGGGTCCACTCAGCAGCTCAGAAAGAAAAGAAGGAAAAAAATGACTCAAGTGTTTCAGACTGGAAGGGATTCAATTTGATTTTAAAAATCTAGACATGAACCTAAAGGAAACATTGAAAAACCAGCCCACCTTTGAAAGGCCCAAGAGGGAGGATCAGGCAGGAGAAGAAAGGTCCTCTTGGGGCAGAGGACAGCCGTTCAATCTGACCAGGGAGTAGGGGAAGACACAGGTCTGAGGACTGACCAGAGTAGGGCAGGATGACGATCCCAGAACACAGTCAAGGACTTGAAGTCAAAGGTCCCAGTCTGACCGTAGCCTACTCTTTCTGCCCCAGATGCAGAGACCAGCTGCCTGAGAAGAGCAGCAGGGCCCAGAGGCTGGCTGCTTGCTGCTGCCCACCTCCTCTCTGGGGCTGAACCACAGTGAGGCTGCAGGGAGCCATCTGGGGGAAGGACCCTGAGTGGGAATGAGCATATGTGTGTGTGTGCGCGTGTAGCTCCATGGTCTCTGAACAGCCCTGCCTGCCACCTTACCTCCCAAGTACCCTCTACTGCCTTGTAAAGTCACCCCGCTGCTCTCTGCCTCAGTATCCCCAGCAGGGCACCACAGGACACTGCTGTGGCAAGGATTATACTTTGGGTATAGTGCAATCTGTTCTTGTATGAGGGTTCACTGCCAAAGTCTTAGAAGAAAAGTCAGAGTCAAAATTGCCTTTGAAAATCCTAAAAATAATCCCTTTCTCAGAGCTTTGCATGTGAACACCGCCTGCTAAGTTGCCCTTATGCCCACTGAAATGGCAGAGGCTCTGAGAGGACACTGAGGGTCCCTGGGAGAGGCATGGCGGGTGTTCTGTGCTTCTTCCAGGATACTTCCAGTGCCATCTGGGGCTTGCTTCCCTTCAGAGGGAATCTTTGGGGCTGCAACCGCATGTGTGAAGAGATTACTTAAGGAGGAGATCAAAGCAGACGGGGCCATGGCTATAAGGGGTTGGGGACAATGGGGATGCCTGACTCTGAAGCCAGACCTGGACTCCTGTCTACCTCTGTCTCTACCTTTTATTTCTCTTTCTCTTCTCCCTCCTTCTAAGATGGCATTCCAGGTCTCCCATAGGGCTAACCAGGCCTGACGACTTACAGCCAGATGTCCTCCTGCTAGCCAGTCACTGCCAAGGACGTGCACTCAGGTGTGGCCCCTGTCCAGGACACCTGCATTGTCCCTAAAGGGCCTCTACATTTAAGGCATAAATGGCTTAGCTTTTGACTCTACCTGACTTTCCTTCTAAGACTTGGGCACTGAGCCTTCGTACAGGAGCAGGCTATACTGCACCCACGTGTAATCCTTGCCACGTCAATGTCCCGTGGTGCTCTGCTGGGGACACTGACGCAGAGAGCAGGCGGCACTGTGCTGGGCCTGCCACTCTGCACCCAGGGGGGGCATGTCGGCCTTGCCCAAATGATCCAGGAGCCCCTGAGTGGCCCCCAGGCCTGTGAGGCCTTGTTCTCCTTGCCCGGCAGCGCCGGGTCTGTGATGCACATGGAGGCTAAACTTGAAGAATTCTTACTGTAGAGTGTGGTCACAAAGGCCCCCGACCAGTGCCCAGATCGTCTCTCTGTGGACGGCTCCTCCCTGCTCCATGAGCCACAGGGTCCCTCTGTCTCACCGCTGTCCCACTGCCTGCCTGCCTGCCGCCCTTGGGGGTGCAATCTCCCCCATGCAGACCAGCCTGCCCTAGAGACTGTGTGTCTGGGAAGGAGCCCTGACCCTACTATCACCTCCCAGTGGTATTGGCAATTCTTTATCCTTGAGGCCTCAGTTTCCTCTTCCGTGAACCCAGGGGGCTGACCTACCAGGTGCTCTCTAAGGGACCTACCAAAGACACGGGCTGTGCCTCAACCAACAGCAGCATCTCTTTCTAAGACTAACACAAGAAATGCACACAGCAGGTACTCAGTTAGCGCTACTGGAATTTCAACCTATTCTAAGCACTGACAAGCCACCAAGTCTGAACGCTGCTGTCACATCTGGGATTATCTCTCCATTGGGCACCTATGGGTCGCCAGAGACAGAGATGAGCTCCCACGGCCCTGTCATGTGCAGGGCGAGGTGAAGGCAGCCACACATCCCACCCTGCTCCTTGCACTGCCTGAAGGTGGGTGCTGGCCTTGGCAGGTGGGTGCGACAGCCATGAGAACAGATGACAGATGCACACGGAGCACCCGTGATGGTCACGGCACAGTCCACGGATTCCTCCTCCAGCCCCTCTTCAGAGCAGAATAGTGGATGCCAGGTTTCTGGCAGCAACAGCACGGAGCCTCTTTCCCAGAGACTCGAGGCTGTGGGTGAAGGTGTTGAAGGCAGACTCCTTTGCCTCCAGACCATCCTGGGGCTTGAGACTCTCAGGCCCCTGGTGTATCTTGTTAAGGACAGTACCTGATGGCCACATGTTGTGACCCCATTTGTACCCCATGGGAACTCATGACCTGGCTGTTTCAAAAGGTCTCAGGCCAAATACGGGATGTCCCCACAGGCCACAAAGGGGCATTTTATGCTGCCTAACATTTCCAGGCATTTCCCCAAGTCAAGTATATGGTCAGATGTCTGCCTCATCTCACACCAACACTGTAGGATGCCCCCTAATGTATATAAGAGGAAACTCAGGATCACAGAAGTCAGGGAACTGCCCTAGAGTCCCGTGGCAGCATGAATGGCTCAAGCTGGCCGGGGCTTCCTGGCAGACAATGTCTCAGGGCTCAGTGAACCCACACTAAACCAGCAGCTGATAAGGAGTAAACCCAGCAAGCTGTACACCACACTGACAACTACAGGACGCAGTAAGAGAAACAAAAGATGAGCCAAGTAAACCAAGGAGACGCAAGGCCACAATTCAGGTATCCATTCTCCCATGCCTCTCTAGGAGCCCACTGTACCTCCAGGAGACTTTCTGTGGAAACTGGCATGTGCATGGTGAAGCCCTACAAAGATAGGCAAGCCTGTCACGAGAAGGAGAAATGGCTGGAGCCCGCACGACTAGCTGTCAAGACCTGTTAGCAAACTACAGTGAGAACATGGCCCTGGCCATAAGAATCCACTTGCATCTGCCCAGTGCCACCAAATAGGGTCCTGAAAGAAAGTCACATGTAGACAGCTGATACATGACAATGCTGATAACAGCAGGGCATGGGCCTTTCCAAAAAGGGTACTGAGTTAAACTCAGTATCTGCGTGGGAGGAAAGTGTACCTTGACCTCAGCCTCACATTGGACGCAGAAATTGATGCCAGATGGAATACAGATCTACACGGGAAAGGTGAGCTAATAATGCTTCAGAACAAACTAGAATATCTTTAAAACCTTGGAGTAGTCAAAGTTTCTTAAATAGGACACAAACAGCACTATCCAGAGAGGAAATGTTTGATTAACTGGACCACATGAAAATTAAGACCTTATGTTCATCAAAAGACACCATCAAGAGACAAAAACGGCAGCCTGCAGAGGCGGCGGCGATATTTGCAATACATACATATGTACACACACACACACACACACATATCTGACCGTTGCTCACATCCAGAATATATAAAGATATAAAGAACTGTAAATTGACAAATAAGACCCCCCCAACATATAAAACAGGCAAAAGATGTGGGCATTTTGCAGAGGGTGATATATCTGACTAAATAATAACATGGAAGGGAGCTCGGCTTTGTTAGCCATCTGGTTAGTGCAAATTAAGACCACAATCTGATGCCACTAGACATTCATCAGCATGGCTAGAAAGGAAACAATGGAAAATGCCAAGTGTTAGGATGTGGAGCCACCGGAATGCTCAGATCCTGCCAGTGGGAGTGAAAGTTGGGAAGACTGCTTCCGGAAACTGGCAGTATTTACTAAAACTAAACATACGCCCATCCAGCGACCCAGCCATTCCATACCTCAGCATATGCGCACTAGAAACACAGGTGGATGTTCACCAAGAACATGTACAGGGTGTTCTTGAGCCAGTGATAACGGCCCCACACCGGAAACTGTGCAGTGGCCACAGACGGTGCAGTGGATAAACGGTGTAGGCCGTGCATGCCATGGAGCCCCAGACAGCGAGGAGCATGAGGGAGCCACTGCCCTCCTCGGCCCCGTGGGGAGGCTCATAGACGTCACATCGAGCAAAGGACGTCAGACACAAAGGTGTGTGGACCGCGCGATTCCAACTACGTGAAGTTCAAATATGGGCAAGGCTGGTCATTTAAAGCTAGTCTTGTGGTTACTCTCCAATGTCAGTAACAGGAAGTAAGAAGCCCAGGGGCTTTGTAGGGCTTTTGCTGCTTCCTCTGGGTGCTGCTTACAGGGGTCCCCTGGGGTGAAAGTGCACCAAGCCGTGCACTTGAGATTTGTGTACTCATCTGTGTGTGCTCTACCCCTCATAGAAGAGTTTAAAAGTCACCACCCTATACCAGGACAGCCCTTTCTGAGCCTAATTGGAGAGATAGACAGACCAGGTCTGCAGAGGTTGGGCCCTTTTCCTCACCCCTCACTCAAGGGGCCACATCCCTCAGAGCTCCTGACCAGGTCGTCTCAGGGCCGTGTCCTCCCCATGCTCTGGTTCAGTCTCCCCTACTAGATTTAGTCAGAGCACACAGGGGAGCTGTTTGGGACCCCCCAGATGCCCGAAGTGTCTCCATGACAAGAAGAGTGCAGTTTGTGAAGTCACCTTGTCCTCTAGCCACCTCTGTTACGTGGACATTCTATCGTATCCTCTAGTACTGCCCACCTAGCTGCGGATCTGAGCAGCATCATGGCTCAGAGGCCACAAATGAGAGGGTGGAGCCCGGCCAAAGTGCCCTGCGCTGGGGTGATCGGGCTGGTCCTTCCCTTGCCAAGGAAGTGAGAAGCCTCACCGCTTTCCCCTGGGCCGTCCACCTAGATGGTGTGGCCCCCTCCCTAGAGCAGTGGCCCCAGGAGGCCAGCTGTGTCCTCTTCACATGCTCAGATGGAGGAAGTGCAGCTCAGAAAGGTTAGGGGGCCTCTGGGGGCTGCCGCAGCTGAGCTGAAGTGGGCTGGGAGCCAGAGCGCGGGCATCTGATTCCCAGTCCCATCTCTTTCCCACTGAGCCACTCTGCCTCGCTTTTAATTTAATTAGGAGAACATTTAATCCCCCCGTGCATTTCAGAGATGGGTTTGAGCCTGGCTGGGGCTGTGTGGGGCTCTGACGGGGATCCTGTGACTCATGCAGCCCTGCGCAGCCCTCCCGGGCGGGCTCCCACAGGGTTTCCTTGGCATCTCGTGGAGACAGAGGTGGTCTGGAGCTTTGCAGAAGATAGGACACCAGTCTGGAAAGACAAAATGGTCTCATCTTGTTCTTGGCAAGGCCCCTTCCTCATCCTCCTGGACACTGGTCCCAGTATGGCCTCTCTATCTTTTCTCACCAAAATTTACAGGGTGAGAAACAAGGTGAGGGCTCAGTTACTCACAGAGGTGCAGTGCCTGGTGCCCCCGGGGTCTGTGGGAGTGGGCCACAGTGGGCCCTGGGTGTCTCCAAAGTGTCGCAGGCAAAGGTGGTGCCATCAAAAGGGCTAGCCCCCTGGCCCATGGAGCAGGATTTGGGGTCAGCCTTGTGACATTTGCCCCCATCTCCAGAAGGCACAGGCTGGCCCTGGTCTTGCTGACAAATGCAGAATTCAGGAGACATTAGTAGTGATGTGGATGAAAGCCAGGCCACAGCGGCCTCGCTGGAAAAGAGCAACTTGAACGTCTTGGCGTGAGATTCTGCAGGGTCCAGGAGAAAGTTGAAAACATGGAAATTCTAATTAATGCACACGGGGCTGGTTTTACTCAAGGATTTGCAAAGCTGTCATGTCGCAAGAGGCCAGGCAAGCACATGCTGACCAGAGAGGTGCTCACGGTCACCTGGTGGGGGGCTCTGCAGCTTTCTCTGTGCCTTTTTTCCGCTCCCTGTGTCTAGCCTTGGGGCCCCTGGTCCTCCCCCATGCCCATCTCAGTGGACAGGTTGCTCCCTGAATATTCCCTTGCAGAGTGCGATTGGGGAGGTGTCTAGTAAACACGAGCTGGGGATTGCCAGTCTAAGATGCCACAGAGGAAGAGATGGAGGGGCCCTTCAGGGAAACCACACAGCTGGGCTGGGCAGAGGCATGGGCTGTTGGGTTCATGATGGGCCTGACCTCTTGGGCTATCTGTCTTGGGTGTCCACTTGGTAACCAATGGGCCAGATGTGTAGATTCCAGGCCAGTCCTGGCTGGTTTGGCAGCCAGGGGTGGGAGATTCACAAAAATGACTACAGCCTGCCAAGGCTTTTGGGAGAAGCTTACCCAGGCCACACCTTCATGTGACCCCCAAGCTCAGAGCTACAGATCCTCATGCCCCGGCCCTGTGTCTCAGCATCCCCAGAAGGCATCTGCAGCCCTTGCACCATCTCAGGCAGGGGTGCTCTGTGCATGGGGTGGGGAGTGGCAGTCCTGGGGCTCCTCAGTGCCTGGGTCTTCCGGGGGCTGTACATATCCTGCTTCCTCCTGACCTTCAGGGCTCAGGGGAGCTGGTACTGAGGGCTTTGGGAACCAAAGGAGGTCACATCTGCCCAGCCTCAGAGTGTCCTGGGGGGCCTTGCTGAGGCAGGAATGACTGAGCAGATATTAGAAAGATGAATGGGAATCTGATGGATACAGATGAGTGACAGGGGCATTCCAGATGGCAGGATACCACATGCAAGGCACAAGGGCACACACAAGCATTGTAGCCCTCCATCCCACTGTCCTGCCAATGGCAGGATCCTGGGAACTCATCCTGGCCCTTGTTGGGGTATAGGGCTCCCCTGTCCTCATGGAGGTCCCCTACACACTGCCCAGGAAGGCTTATAGACTGTACTTCACCTTTGCCTCTCAGAGGCCCTACAGCAAGGTCCTGGGTAGAAGACACAGGCTTAGGGAGCTCGAGACCCCGTTGGACCTGGGGAGACAGCTTCTGCCTGAAGGGCGTGTGTGAGGCTGAGACTTGGCCACGCAGAGCTGGGTGGCCCTGGGCTTCACGGGCAGCACCTGGGCTTGCCTACCAGCTGGGGAGACAGCAGAGCCGCTCCGTCTCCCCAGCACCCAGCCCTGCTTGCCAACAATTCCCTGGAGCTTGCACCAGGCCCGCTTGCTAACTCCTTCCCACCCCCGGCCCCACCACTGGCCAACAGACCCCGGAAAGAGGAGCTTCATCCAGCCCCAGGGACCTTCCCGTAATCAAGGCTGCAGTGACCTCACCTCCCTGGGGCCCTGTGGGCGGGGAAAGCTTGAGATGGAAACAAAATGTGTCTTTATTTATGCTTTTAATTTGAATTCTGGAACCGGCCCAGCATGGTAATACATTTAACATCAGTAAAATGCTGAAGAAAAATGGATCTGTTTTTCGGTAACCACCTCCCACCCACTCTGCCTCTGTGAGACCCCTGCACGTGTCCCTGTCCCTCGCGCACACTGGGGCATGCACCTCTCTTCTCAGCCAGGGGTCCACAGGGCTGGGCTGCCCACGGGAGCTTAGCTCCATCCCCAACCAGCTGGAGCCGAGTTTAATTAAAGGCATCAATCACTAGGCGAGCTGTGCATTTGCGGGAGGCAGAGGAATGTGGCCCTGATGCGGGCAGGAAGACCTGGCCTCCCCGCCCCCACCCCGCAGCCAGGCGGTCTGGGCCGCGAGTCAATACAGTACCCACCGCTGCCTGCCTTCTCCCCTGATGGGGCAGGGCCTCTGCCCGGTCTCTTGCCTTGGGGGCACCTGTCTTCACTGCCCCGACACTTTAACTATGTCTGCATCCCACCCTCTCTCCTCTAGGCCTCCCTGGAGAGACACACCCCAACTCCTAAGGATGTAGGCACACAGATACCCCCATGCCTCATCCCAGTCTCTGCCCTGACCTGACCACAGTGCCTCAAGGCAGCCCCTTTGCTGAGCCCTCATTCTCCCCTTCCCCAGCCCCCACCTCAGAATCTTCACCCAAGCACCCTGCCTGGGATCCTTCCCATTGTCCTAGGCTGGCTCACATCTAGTTGTGGCTTTTGGAAGGTCCTGCCTGGGAAAAACCTTGACAGGTTCCAGGCCAGGGAACTGGCTAGGTGATGACTGGAGTTTCTGCCCTGCCTGGGCCCAGATAGCACTGCGGCAGCGGAGGGGCCACCCTTGACCCCAGCAGGCCACCAGAGTGCCGGCCTGAGAAGGCCCCTAGCAGCTTTCTGGATGGCGATATGCCAGGCGCATCATAGGAGTGGCAGAGGCCTCAGGGCTGTTCAGGTATCTCAGGCTCCGCCATCTTGGAGGGGGACAAGAAATGGCCTAGTGACCAGATGACCCAGTCACACTGGCTTGGGGTCACCCCCAGAGCAGGTGGGCAGTCTTTGGCTCCAGGGAGCTCGTCCTGTGCTGATAATAGGGCGGGCAGCCCTCGCTCGCAAAGGGGCGCTGGCCAGGCAGCTGCTGGCTTGGCTGCTGTGCACGTCAGTGTCCCGTCTTTCTCCGCCTTCACCTGGGCCTACCCGTAGGTCCTTCTCAGGACCCAGGAGCGAGGGGGTGGTAGGTGGGCCTCACTGCCCAGCTGGATGGACGGTGGGTGACAGCCCTGTCCTCCCAGGGTATGACTGTGTGTATATCTGTAGGCTGGTCCACGGCCAGGAAAACGAAGGAGAATGAGCTCTAACCGGAGGAAAGAGTAGCCAAGAGGACAAGAAGGGACAGGCTGAGTGGCCCAGTGAGGCCTGGGTGGCATCTGGGCCCAAACCCTGGGGCATCCCAGGGTTCCCAGTGTACTCTTGGCTGTCTTCTGAGCTGGTACCGCCACCCACCCTGCATATAACACCAGTCACAAAACTCCAAAACTCTGTTTGACGCTTCTGGGTCTCTCACACCCAGACTTGGTGCGAGCCTTGGCCACAGTGTACACCAGTGTCCTGCCTTCTGGCCCCTGTTCTTGCCCAGCCCCTCTGGTGGCCACCCCATTCGTACCTCTGCTCCTGCCTGTTGACCTAGCCGGCCTGTCAGACTGTCTCCAGCAGGGACTCAAAGCTCCAAGCCCTAGTCCCAGGGCGTCCACGAGTAGTTGCCCCTGCTTCCCAGTGACCTGCTGGCTCTCCTGGAGCCTGTTAACACTCCCTTTCCACGCCCTGCTAACCACAGGGTTAGCTGCTCTCCCCTGAACCTGGGGGCCTGGAAAGACAGTGAGCGGGTCTTATCTGATCATAATTACGCCGTAAGACAGCCTGTCCCCTCCCTGTGGGTGGCCTCATTCTGGCCTGACCTTGCCTGGTTACACGAGCAGCCCCTGGCACTGTGGGTCCCAATTACCTTAGTCACCTGCAAAGCCAAGCCCACATCGGGCTGGCAGCAAAGGCAGGAGGCCCAGGGCCCCGCTAAGACAAAGGCGCACACAGTTCGGGACACCCTCCCGACCCTCAGAGAGTCTGAAAAGCAAAACATTGTTTAGAGAAACGTCAGTAATGAGAAGGAAAGAGTCCCAGCAACTGACCCTCAGAAGGGCTGAGATTGTTGCTCACACATCTTGGCACAAAGACACTTCTCAAGGGGAATCCCCAATGAGACAGTGGCCAGAATGGGCCTGAGTGCCTCACTGGCCCTAGTGCACGGATGGCTGTTACCACTGGGTGCCCCAGCTGGGGGTACCGAGTCACACGTCACAGGGCAATCACACCATGGCTGGGCACCAGGGATTGGCCTCGAGATGCCGTGACGGCGGGGGAGGATGGGCATGTGTCCCAGGCCAGCTGTGCCTCAGGGGAAGGCCAACTGGAAGGCATGGAAAATCAGCTATTTCCTCCACCTGAAGGAGCCCCTGAGGACAGCAGCAGCAACTGGCAAACTGCACCCAGCATCTGCCCTATCTCTAGCCAGGGTTCCGTGGGGAAATGCTGAAAAACAAAGTCGGCTCTTTTTTGGCGGGTGGGGTGGGGAGGGGGGGAGGGGAGAGAAAAACAATCTTCTCAGATGCTCAAAGCATGAAAACAAGTGGAAAATGATCTGTCTGGTTTTCCATAAGTCAAAACAGGAGGCTCATGTTCCCATACTCGGTGGGAAGTATCCCTGCTCTCCTCTGCTGCCTGGTGCCCCCTGCGGCCTGCGACACCAGGTCCCGAGGGCAGGCGATGGGTCCAGGCACTGGGCAAGTAGACAGCGCCCCAGTCAGAGAACCAGCCTTCTCCCAGTGAGCCCCTCTGCCCATGGGGCCCGGCCTCCATGGGTACTCACTGTGAGATGTGGGTGATGGGAGCCAACAGCGTCTCCCCCTCCAGGTCCAGGTCCTCAGTGAAGCTGTTGGTTCTCATGAAGTGAGGTGTGGTTACCTCCAGCAGAGTGGGGCTCTTCCTCACTGCAGAGAAAGTTGGGGGACAGTACGTCAGGTCTCCACTCCAACCGCCACTGCTGTGGGATAAACCTGCGGGCGTCCAGGGCCAGATGAGGAGTGGGGATCATGCCTAGAAGCTCCCACCCTGACAGGCTTATATTGGGGTGGAATGGGTGGGTATTTAATGTGGTCCCCAAGTGTCGAAACCTCAATGTCTGAAGAAGGTGGAGGCTTATGAATCCTCCTCAGATTGGTAACTGCCTGGGGCTGAGCTCAGGTGTCCCGGACTCACCCCACCCCAAGCTCTGGGTCTCTGCCCTGGATCGCACCTGGCGTGTGGGTCAAGAATACAGCAGAAGCGATAAGCACAGGTAAGGGATGCCCACTGCCCCCCATGCTATCGCACTCACACACTGGCAGAGCCATGGCCGGGAAAGACTGGGCGGCGGTGGGAGCCCTGCGCATGAGGAGTCGTACGTCCAGGAGAGAGGGGCAAGCACAGAGCAGCTCGCTCAAAACACGATGCCACATCGGCACCCGCAGCCCAAAGGAAGCATGAGAATCGCCCCACAGCTGGCTTCACAGTCAGTGCTGGGCCCGCCCTCCGTGATTCTGACACGGGACCCGAAGGGACTGATCTGTATCAGTCTCCACTCTGTTCATGCCATCAGTATTTGCTCGGGTCTTTTTTCTTCATTTTAAGTTTTTATAGCACAAAGATAAAGTACTAGCTGCAAGTAGAATAATTCAGAGATTTACAGTGGCTCTGCCCCTCAAGGTCATCAGTGCTGACCGCCAGCTGGATCCCTCGCCCCCGCCTCCCCTGCTTATCCTGGCAGCAGATGCTAGCCGGGATGATTTTATACATGTGGGACAGCTCATATCACTTGGTTCCTGTCACTCTGCAACACGTTCATCTAATCTTTCCCCAGGTATGCAGACATGGATCTAATTCTCATTTTAGTAATTTTATAACAGTCCACAGTTTAGACTGGCCGAAATTAATTCAACTGTTTTGTAGTTCATGGACATTCAGTCTCTTTCATTGTAAGCCACTTCTTCAGATAATGGTGCAGCAGCCACCTTTATTCTTAAAAGCTGACATACTGGAGCAGGGTGACTAGGTGCATCCTTGGTATCTTTACTACACGTTGCTCGATCGCTTTCCCAAGAAGCTACAGCAATTCAGACTCCCTCAGCTTCCTCACATCCACACCTGGGAGAACTGTCAGCATCCTTAGCAGGGCCCGCCGAGTGCGGACAGACACTGAGGGCCTGCTCTCATTCCCATCTGTGCTGGCGCCTTTTATGCATTTGGTGTCTATGGGTTTCCTCTTGTAGAATTCCCTATTCATATCCTTCAGTCATTTTTGCTTATCACTTTGTAGGAATTTTTTATATGTTACAGATACTACTTTGTTTTATGGGACACAAATATCTTCTCCAGTCTATCTTTGGTTTTTTAACTTTAATAACTGATTAACTAATTAATTAGAGACAGGGTCTCACTCTGTCACCCAGGCTGGCGTGCCGTGGTGTGTTCATCGTTCACTGTAACCTCTAACTTCTGGGCTCCAGTGATCCTCCTACCTGAGCCTCCCAAGTAGCTAGTACTACAGGCATGTACCACCATACCTGAATATTTTTTAAACATTATGTTTTGTAGAGATGGGGTCTCACTATGTGGCCTAGGCTGGTCTTAAACTTCTGGCCTTGAGCTAGCCTCCCACCTCAGACTCCTAAAGTGCTGGGATTACAAGCATGAGCAACTGTGTATGGTCTTAATTATTTTTTTTAAATCATAGAAAATATTTTATGTTTTTAAAGTGATATATCTTGCTTTATGAAAAAGGTTTTCCCACACCAAAGTATTAACAGTACAATACTCTCCTAAATTTATTCCTGACATAAATATATGGATGTGTTGTGTGTATACATGTGTGTGTAAATTTTAGTACATTTAGCATTTATGCCTAATGTTGGAGATGATCAACAATTAGAAAATTAAAACTTAAAAGGTATTATATACTTTAAAAAACTAAAGTAGAACATAAAACTATAAAATTTCTTGAAGAAAAAATAGTAGAAAATCTCTAGAACCTTGGATTTGGCTGTGAATTTTGAAATATGACACCAAAAGCTCAACCCATAAGACAAAAAGAATCAACAAATTGGACTTCATTAAAATTAAAAGCTTTTGCTCTGTAAAATATACTATTAATGGAATGCAAAGACAAGTCACAGACTTGGAGAAAATATTTGCACATCACCTATCCAGTCAAGGATTTGTACCCAAAATATATAAAGAATGCTTACAACTTGACAATGATAAAGCAAACACTCCAATTTCAAAAACAGATTAAAAACAAGCACATGAAACGACAATCAACATCAATGGTCATTCTGGAAATACAAATTAAAACCACAGTGAGATGCCGCTCCAGCATTATTAGAGTGACTATAATTGGAAAAAAAAAATCAAAACCTAACAATACCAAGCACTCTTGAGGATGTGGAGCAACTGGAACTCCCACATGTTGCTGGGGGAAATGAAAAGTGGCACAGAGACTTTGGAAACCAGTTTGGCAATTCCTTATGAAGTTTTACATACACAGACCACATGACCTAGCAGACCCTTTCCCAGGTATTTACCCAAATGAACTGAATATTTATGTTTACCAAGCCCTGTACATAAATACACACAGCAACTTTACTTACAATAGCCAAACACTGGGACCAACCAAGATGGCCCTCAGCAGGTGAATGGATGAGTAAGACATGGCACATCCACGCAGTGGAAAATCACCCAGCAATAAGAAGAAATAAACGAATGATTCCATGCTACAGCATAAATGAGTCTCAAACGCATTTTGCTAAGCAGTAAAAGAAGTCAGATGCAAAAGGCTACATGTTATAAGATTCCATTTATGGGACATTCTAGAAAAGAATCACAGGGTTGTAAAACAGATCAATGGCTGCTAGTGGTTAGGGGAGGAGGCGTATCTGACTTCAAAAGTCTCCTCCCAGGACATTTTTAGGGCTATGGAACTTCTCTGCGTGATATGTGACTCCAGGAATCCATTAAAGCCCACAGAACTGTGACTCTCCAAGAGTGGACTGCACTGTGTGCACATGAACAAAAATCAACCAGGGTGTTTGCGTACCCTGGATGGAGAGCAGACTGTGTAAGTGAGTTCCAAGTGTGCTACAGATGTGTGACGTATCACTGAAAGGAGAGACGAAGGAGGAGCTGGCCTGTGCTGCCTTCGGAAGCAATGTTTTGACTGGACGCTGGATGGTTAAAGACAAAATAGCTCATAAACACTGAATTCTAGTGGGTAAGTTCGTTTCACTACATGTACGATAGGGTTATACAATTCAGCAAATCAACGGTAAGTGATAGCAGCCAGGCTTCTCACTGTCAGGGAAAAAGTTACAAGTCAGTGTGTGGGGGCGTGCCTGTGAGTACGCACTCGCGGCTAGTTTAGCACAGATCCAGATGGACATGGCAGTGTGGCTCTGTGTGCGTGCTCAGCTTGTGCACATACTACGGGTATCTTCAAGCTCCGTCTAGTGAGAGGAGATGCAAGTAGTGACGTCCCAGTAACTGTGAGTACACCTCATGCCCAGATCCTGGTTTCTAAATACCATTCATTCTCTAACAAAAGGATCCAGGGCTCTCTGGATAAATGGGTGATTTATCAGGGCTGGGGCAGGGAAAATACAAGACGGGCCTGAAGTCTTATCTAGTGCTAGAAGAGATGGAAGTGCTAAAAAACAAATAAATGAATAGAATGGGGCACAGCAAAAGGACACAGGAACCAACCAATGGCCAGAGCTGGAACAGTTTGAGCAGCAAAATACATGATGGTAGTATCGGATAACTCAATAAATACTTCTGAGTCCATACTGACAAAATTAAATAAATAATTGGAGGAGCACGCTAGATCTTCCTTACGGAAGAATTCCAAGTAATAAATACGGAAGGAACGAGGAGAATAGAAACACACCACAGTAACTGCTGCAGCAATGAGCCACGGATGAATGCCAAAATTAGTAGGCGAAATTTTAAGGAGAAGCTTCAGAGTATTTCCTTCAAAATATGTTTTAATTGCTGTGGTGGTTTTAACATATGTTCACAGATTCTTTGATGCTCGCCCTGCAGCAGGTAGAGCTGAACTCCCCTCCTCTGTATTGGGCTGTGTTTGGTGACTTGTTTCTACTGACTAGACTGTGGAAGGGGAAAAATAGTAACTCAGGTTCCTCCAGCTGTGGAGGAACTTGGCCAACACCGCCTTCGCCAAGGGAGTCGAGGTGAACATCATCAGTGGCAAATCACGGTGGTGTCACGTTCCACTGGTAGGATGCAATGAGAAAAGCACCTTGCCTTGGTGGCATTCTCCTCCCAGTGCTATAACCCTAGTCTAATTTTGAGAAAACATCAGACAGACCCAAACAGTGAAAGATACTGACACCTGACCAGTAGTTTTCAAAAGTGTCAAGGTAATAAAAACCAAGAATGAAAAGCTGTCACAGATCGGAGGAGACTAAGGAGACCTGATGGGTAAATATAATGATGGATCCTGGATGGAATTCTGGAACAGAAAAAGGACATTAATAAACTGGGGAAATTCAAATCAACAAACTGTAGCTTAAGAGTGTCGTACCAGTGTTAGTTTCTTAGCTTTGGTCAGTGCACAGTGGCATGTACGATGCTAGCATTAGGCAAAGCTGGTGAAAGAGATGTGGGTTTTCTACTAATTTGGCCTCTCTTCTGTAAATTAAAAATTTTGAAATAAAAAGTGACAACTTGTATACAATGGTACAAAAGAATCTAAATTAAAGATACGCAAGAACTCTGTGGAGGAGACTGTAAAACTTTAACGATGAGAGACACTGAAGAAGACATACATAAATGGAGAAATACGCCTTCATTCCATTGACTAGAAGACTCAATACTGAAAAGATTCTCTCTAAATCTTCATAAATCTCTCCAAATCTTAGTAAAAATCCCAAGGTTTGTGTGTGAGAACCTTGGCAAGTTGATTCTGAAAGTGATTTGAAAGTACAAATAGCCAAGAACTGGCAGCGTTCTTGAAGAAGAACACGGCGGGGGAGCTTGCTGTACCAACATCAATACTTCATCCGAGGCAGTGTCATTGCGACAGTGAGGCTGACGCAGGGAGACAAACGGGCCAATGGGACGGGACTGCACACCGGGAAACAGCCTCCACATGTGTGGATGCTTGCTGTGTATCAGAGGCGGCCTGCGTGTCGTGGGAAGAGGATGGATTTTTTTCCATAAAATGTTCAGGGGTGATTGAATATCCACATGAGAAAAACATTTAATGTTTAATGGACCCTTAATTACCTCCCATCATACGCCAAAAATTCATTCTTGGCATTCCAGGGGACTGAAGACCTAATTATGAAGAGCAAAACTACCATAATGCCCTTATAACGTTTAGAAGACTGTCCTAATGACCTTGGAGTTAGGAAGGATTTTTTAGTTTAAGAAGCAATAACCATAAAGGAAAAGACTGATAATTTGACTACATTATACTTAAGATCTAATCATCAAAATACACCTTAAGGAGTGAAAAGGCGATCACAAAAGAACAGTGCCCACAAAATACAAAGAACTCCTACGAATCAATAGGAAAACCATCAACGACCTAGTAGAAAACGGGCAACAGGCAAATACACCACAGAAGAGGAATCCAAAAGGCTGATGAGCATGTGCAAAGGTGTTGCGCCTGACCAGCAATCAGGGAAACGTAAATAAACTCAGGAGCTCACAGCCTGGCCCGTGGGGTGAGCGGCAGACTTCCAGCAGGAAACCGTACAGACATTACTTAGTCACAGCGGGGAAAAGGGCTCAGAGTGGAGGGCTCTGTGCCCACGACATCCTCGGAGAGACGAGGGGAGACCAGGAAGCCTTGAAGAATGTGCTCACGTTCAGAGGCCCACAGGTCGGGGATCTGGCGGGAGTCCCCGTTTTAGAGATTTGGGGCAGAGAGATTCAAGCACCCTGGGTTACGTTATACTGTTGTCAAGTGACAGAGCTAAAACTTCATCCAGGACGCTAATGTTCTCACAAAAAGACAAAAAAAAGAAAAGAAAAAAAAGGAAGAAGAAAAAGGACACAAATACATATTTCAATGTCTACATCACTTGTAAACAGAAGCAGGGAGCAGCAGAGCCGTGGCTAGAACACGGGGCTGCTTTCCAGACACCTGGGATGGCAAGTGCCATCTCCAAAGCCCGAGGGCCAAGGGTGAGCCAACTGACCCCTGAGAAAGACCCAGCCCTAGTGTTTTAGGAAATTAAAATGTGTGCATCCGTTGGCCGCTCAGCGCGGGTGGGGCCTGCACCTGCCAGAGAGGAATGTGTGCTCTTTGGCTTAATCCTGGGAACAGCACTGGGGCCCCCAGAGCAAGGGGCAGAGAGAGGGGCTTGGCAAGGTTGTTTTTCCAAGTGGAAGGAAAAGGCTGCTTTCTGCTCGACTTGTGTGTTGGAGACCGTGGGGCCTGCCTCCCGCCCACGGTGAGGCAGTGGCCAGGGTTGCCGCATCTTCCCTATTCCCACCTGTGGTCACAGACAGGTCTAACATCTCTGAGAGAATGGAGAGGATTTGGGGGCTGGGGTGGAGATTCAGCTCTTCCTAGACAGTGGTGCTGCCCATTTCAGGCCAGGGCTTGAAGGCAAATGCTGTGTCCTAAGAGACCCGGTTTATCACCTCCACCTCCACGGTAGGTATTTCAGAGCCTGAACTCATAGCAGCAGAGAAGGCGGAGCTCATGGTGGCCTTGACAGGGCAGCTCATCTGGACACTCAGGTCCTGCAGAGGACATCAGAGCAACGCCAGGTGCCCTCTGCTGAGCTGTCCAGAGTGCCTGACCCTGGGGACAAAGAGCATAGCATCCTGGTGACAATGAAGTCACACTTTCCTAAGACAGTCCCAGTTTTTGATGCTTTAATTCCTTGGCTGCCTTTGCTTTGTCAAAGCCAGAATTGGGCCGAATTTTTCAGGGCAGAACAAAACAATTTTGTTTTCTAGGAAAATGGGAGGTCTGGGATGGCAAAGGCAGCCTAAGGCGTGGCGACTACCCCAGCTGGGACATTCGCTGCCAAATCTCACCCTCTCTTGAGAGAGCAGGAACAAAACTCAGCACAGTATCTTCCTTTCTGGCTAGTGGTCCTGCTGAATAGGGGGATTTGCATTTTATTTAAAAAGAAATACAGGCACAGAAAAAAGACTGGAAGGAAATAGATACAAATGTTAACTGTGTTGGTCTTTGGGCAAAAGGGACTTTAGGTGATTTTCATTTCCCTCCTTACGTCTGTATTTTCTATTTTGAACCATACTTTTTACAAGTGAAGAAACAGTGATTAGTGGAAGTCCTCTGTATCTGTGCCTTGCTCTCTGGCCCACATCTCTTCCTGTAGTTAGCGGAATATGTCTATCTGGCCTGGGGCTGCCCACATGGCTACACAGAGCTCGCTCCTGCCACAAAGGTCTTCAAGGCTTTCTGCTCTCAGATGCTCCTGGGCTTGCTTCTTCTGCCTTCTCATTGAGCCTCCAGCCTCTCCCTGCCTGGACTAGCTCAGCATTCAAGTACCAAGTCCAGCCTGCAGCTAGGCCCGGCCCACCCCTGCTGCCTTCTGCCTTCGAGAGTCTCACCAGTGTCTGGGCCCTTCCCAGCAACCTCACCCGGCTGTTCACCCCCTGCCCTTCCCCTCCCGACTGATTAAAATCCTGCCTAATCTCCCAGGTGTAACCCAAGCCCTCTTCCTCCAAAAACTTTCCAAGGCTCCGGAGATCATCCCTCCCCTGGAAGGCTGCAGGGCTTATGTGTGCCTGGCCCTCAGCACAGGAGCCTCGCCATTCGCCTACCCCACGTCCCTCCAGAGCCTGGCATGGTCAAGTTCCCTGAGCCAGCTCATCCCACGGGGATAAACAGAAGCCGCCTGTCCTTCCCAAGAAGCCCCTTCCCTGGCCCCCTCAAGAAATCCCCCCTCTCAGTGGACTCGCCAAAGCCCCGTGGATCCTGCACCGTGAAGGAGAAGCCCTCCCCGGGGCATCCGGACAGCTGCAGCCAGACCTTGTGTGACATTGCTGAGCCACAGCCGCACAGCCTGTGCCAGCTGCCCATGCCCAGCTCACAGACCCCGAGCCAGAGTGACCCCGCTGCCACCTGTGTCTCCACTCAGAGGCGAGAAGTAAGGGACACGGATGGAAAGTGTAAAAGCCATTCCCACAACAGCTGCCAGGAATGAGACGAGGAATGAAGCGAAAATGTATGTGCACAGCTGGCACCCAGTTCCGCCTAGGAAATACCTTGCTTGAGTGGACACCTGTTGTTTTTGCCGGCCTAGCAGCCAGGCCTGGCTTCTGGGAACAGCTTACCGAATCTTCTTTAGGGGCCTCCTCTTTTCCCATTTCTACTATGCAGGATTCAGGTACCCATTGGTGATCCCCAGAGGGGTCCTTACAGCCAAACCTTGGCCCTCAGAGGTACAGCTGCAGGTCCAAGGATGGCTTATAAACCAGTTGGGGACCAATGAGAACCTGGCGTTCGTTTCTGGCAGGAATTATGGAGATAGAGATGGCCTCTTTCTGCTGAGTTTGCTGAGCTGGCAAATGTAGGCTGGTGCCCATCTTGCCCCCATTGGAAAGTGGCTGCCTGAGGACACAGCCATCCCGTGGGACCAGCAGATAGAGGAGAGTGAGGGAGAGGGAGAACAAAAGGGAGGGGAAGGAGGGGAAGGACAGAAGGGGGGAAACACAAAAGGGGAGAGTGAGAGTGAGCGAGATCATCTCAGTCCCAGGGTCCAGCTGTGTTGGAAACAGCTGGGTCCAGCTGCGTGAGCCAAAAAATGTCCCTTTTGTGCTGAGGCTAGTTTGAGTTAGGGTTCCATTATTTGTTACCAAGAGAGTCATCAGGAATGTGTGTGACAAATTTGGGGGTGAGGTGTGAGCCCAAGGAGATGGGCCCCGAGGGAGTCAAGATTACAAAAGAACAAAACTGCCCTGCGCTGCCCTTGACAGGTTTTGTAGTGCAGGGAGGAAGGAGGCTGGCAGGAAAGAAGCTGGCCGGAGGCCCCAACCCCAGCCCCGCAACAGCACAGGGGGCTCTCAGAAAGGTTCCCTGAGGCGGGTCCTTGACTTTTCTACTGCTGTGACGTAAAACTTCATCTCCCCAAACCTTCGGGGAGCCCCTCTCACACCCTGGTGTAAGACGATGTTTGGAGCAAATTATGGAACATGTCAGATCTCAAGGGAGCATAGGAGAGACCTGACTTGAGCACAACAGGGATGTGGCAGCGTCAGAGATGGCCTCTGGGATCCCAAGCAACTCCAGGGAGGATGCGGGCCTTCCGTGAGCCCGGAGTGTAGGGTCGTGAGGACCCCTCCCCGCCACCCCGCCTGTCAAAACAGGCCGAGCAGGCCTCGGCGCAGATCTCCGAGTGAGCGGAAACGGCTCTTCGGGTCCAAGGGTGGGGTCTGAATAGCGGGGGTGCTGAGGACAGGCAACGACAGAGCCAGGACAAGGTCAGCCCCGAGTGAGCCCAGGAACTGGAAAGAGAGCAACACAGCCGCCCACTCGACCAAATCGACCCACCCGGGTCTCCATGCTGCAGGAAGTCACTGTCCAGGTCTCCCAAGGCACATTTTCAGGGGAAGGTTCCAGGCAGCAAGAGCAGCCCCAGGAAACTTTAATATACAATGGAATCTGGGTTAAGCACTATCTTCTCCAAGAGTTGAGCTCACAGGACATTCCCCAGAAACCTCTGGAGAGGTGGGGAGGAAAGTTTCTGGAGGTCTTTGGATGAAGAAAACAAAAAAGTGGCCTTGATTTTCAGGGCGAAATTACACAGGAAGAAAAAAATGTTTTTAATCTAATTAAGAGCGATCTTTTCACCTTCATCACAGCATCACGGAAACGTGCCAGTTCCTAACTTCACACAATAATCAAAGCAATTAGTGAGGGAGAAGCCTTGGAAACCGGTGCAGATGTTCTCAGAATGTTTAATGGGGAAATGAGTTGCAGGCCTCGTTCTCAGCATCCGGCTCCAGGCCCTGGCTACCAAATCCAGACATCTGCTGGGGCCCCACCCCCAGGCCCCAAGGGCGCAGGCTTGAGAAACACAGGTCCCTTCCCAGGCCGCCTCCCAGCCAGGCCAGATCTGGGGCCGAGAGGCTCCCCATCGCTCCTCAAGCTGGAGCCTGGACACAGTCAGCCACTCCAGAGCTGGGGGGAGGCCTAACGTTAAAGTTATGTTAACAACTGATGTCAAAAGTAATCAGCACAGCTTGGCTCCCCCACCTCTGCTGGCTGCAGGAGGGCCGCAAGTGGGAGGAGGGCAAGGGGCCCTGGAGAGAGCCTGCTCCACTACAACCCCCTCAGCCTGAGCAACATTTCAAGAAAAGATGTGGTGGTATCTGCTGGTGTGGCCCTGGGGGCCTCGTTCCAAAGCAGCTAGACTCTTAAGGGGCCCGAGAATCAAACTGGTCAACACTGGAGGAATTTCCAATAATCAGAGAAAATATGTAGAAAGGAGGATGATGGCTACTTAAGAAACATCCTATTCCAGAGAGCAGAGGGCCACATGGCTAATGTTAACTGCTGTAGGAGAGACAGAGACCCCAGGTGGGGCAGGCAGCAAACTTTCTTGGAGGCCCTGCTGTATGGCAGGCACTGGGGACATGGAGGTAAAGAATACATTGTCCCTGCTCTTAAGGACACATAGGCAGTACGGGGGCCCCATTCATGTGCTCTCAGCATTCACATTCTGTATGCACCAATGGTTTCTTAATGCAAGCCCACCGGGTATTTTGATGAGCACTACCTCTGACCTCCAGGGCCAGCTTAGCTGCACAAAGGGCAAGTCAAAAGGGACAGAAAGCAGGCCACTGCAGGAGTAGGGCTTGGTGGTGACAGATAAATACCCTAGTTCACTCAGCTGCTGGTAGAACAACTCTGAGGGCTTCACGCAGCTTCCAGCTGTCCACCATGGAGATCTTTCTCAATTGACTACCACAAGGATGCCTGAATTAGGCTGTGTATCCTGCGAAACTGACCCAAGATAGTATGGCAGGAAGCTGCTGAAGCATTTAAGTAGGGAAGCAGCAAGATCCACTTTGTATTTAAAGAATTCCCTTGAGCTGCTGTGTGAGTAACGGAGTAGAGGAAGCCAGAGTGGAAATTGGGAGGGCAGTGATCAGAAAAGAGCAACAACCTAGGCAGGGAAATAGTTGTGGCTTTAACCAGGGAGGTGGCTGGAGAGACCAGGAGTGGGAAAATCCAGAGACTTGGTAAGACTTACTGATAGATTGGGTAGGGGCACTACGATACAGGGATAATTTTTTAAAGACTTGTATCCAGGCTTGGAGAACAATAGCATGCTGCTCCCACTTCCCTCTCACTTCCTATCTCCCCAATTACCTCCCCCCCAAAGCATAAAGCCAACAAGAAGTGCAAATAAAGCCACATGACCCGTATCTTTACCAATACTAGGAGACAGAATACCATCAAATTACCTGCGAGTAGAGAAATGAACTGAATTCCAACAACATTCAGATCCCTTGCCCAGCACTACAAACTGAGGATGTAAAGAGTTAGGGAGAAGAGGCTTAAGGTGCTTTGCCAAAGAGTTTGAAGTTGGTGAGTGACATAAGCAAAAATAGAGGAAGAAGTACCTCCAAGCGCCTACCCTTCAGTGAAATATCAAAAAACAAACAACAAGCAAAACCTGTCAGACCAATTTTGTCACAACTCTTGGAAGAAGTCAATGGATCACAACAATCAAGTGAATATCAAACCAAGAACCAGGCAATTCTGGATGATAAGAAGTGCTGTGGGCATTTTACCTGCCGCTGCAGTCCCCCCTCTCCTTCACTTGGTAACATTCTGGAAGATGGCAACCCATGTACTAAGTGTGAGGCCCCAGACTCTGGTTCAGGATCAGAATAGATCCGATTTTCATTGAATTTTTTTGGTCTACACTATCTGGGGACTTCCTAAAGGACTGATGTAAGGTGATTGTTTGTTTTGCCTCACTCAGAATTCAGGGCAGAAAATGATGGAAATGACTTGAAAACATTATAAGGCAGTTGAACAAACCATAGCGACCTGGGGAAAAGAGTATAGCTGTGACTGACATGCAGTAGAGCACCGAAGCCCAGGAGGAAAATCTGCAGAGTTTCTTTGGGGATTTAGAGCATTCAAAAGTGCCCGTGTACACCGGGAAATTTATAAACTCATATGCATGCCCAGGGCTGCATACATACTCAGAAAAGTCCTAAGAACACCATAATTTTTACCTCTGGCTGATATCTATGTTCACCTTAAGTTGGAAGCGAGGGCTAAGACAGTCATAAGCAGCCTGGCTCAATGTTGAAGGATGTCCAACACAGAGTTAGTTTGCAAAGGCTAGGAGAACTTTTTTTCTTTTTCTTCTCTCCTACCACTTCCTCTGACTCCTGGAACTCAGGAAAATCTCTGCCAAAACATTACCTGAAAACAAGCCAAAGGACCAGAGACTTCGGAGACTACATATGATAAGAATATAGACGCCACAAAAATAGTTTAGAAGTCACTAAACAAATAGCTATAGTCTGTAGTGTAAAAAAATCCTGAGGCAGGGAAAGAGTCCGATGTCTAGAGTTTTCATGTGTAATATTTAAAATGTTAAGTTTTCAACAAAAAATTATGAAATATGCAAAGAAACAAAAAAATATGGCCCATTTGCAGAAGAAATTTCCCTGAGGAAGCATGGACATTGAACTTACAAGACTTTAAATAATTTGTCTTAAATATGCTCAAGGAGCTAAAGTAAACCAGGAGAATAGAGAATATCAATAAAGAGATGTAAATTAGAAAAAGGATTTACACAAATTCTGGAACTGAAAATAATAATAACTGAAATGAAAAGCTCACTAGAGGGTTTCATTAGCAGATATGAACAGGAAGAAAGAATCAGTGACCTTTAAGAGAGGTCAAGTGAAATTATTCAATCTGAGGAACTGAAAGACAAAAGAATGAGGACAAATGAACAGTACCTGAGGGGCTTCTGGAAAACCATCATGCATACCAACAGACACACACACACACACACTGTCTCTGTCTCTGTCTCTCTCTCTCTCTCTCTCTCTCTCTCTCACACACACACACACACACACGAAATCCCCAAAGGAGACAGGAACAAAAGGGGCTGGAAAAATCCTCTTGAAGAAATACTGGCTGCCAGATTCTCAACTTTCTCTTTTAAACAGAGTCTCACTATTGCCCCAGGTAGAGAGCAGTGGCATCATCCTAGCTCCCTGCAATCTCAAATTCCTGGGCTCAAGCGATCCTCCTGCCTCAGCCTCCCGAGTAGCTGGAACTACAGGCGTGTGCCACGACGCCTGGCTAATTTTTCTATTTTTAGTAGAGACAGGGTCTCACAATTGCTCAGGCTGATCTCGAACTCCTTCCTGAGCTCAAGCAATCTTCCTGCCTCAGCCTCCTAGAATGCTACAAATTCTCAAATTTGATGAAAGATAGGAATCTTTATGCCCCCAAACCTAAAACTCCAAAAAGGGGTCGACACAGACTAACACAAAGACACATCATAATCAAATTGTTGAAAGATGAAAACAGATAATTATGAAAGGAGCAAGCAACATGACGTCACATACGATGATTCTCAATAAGATTAATAACATTTCCCATCAGCACGAAGAGGCCAGAATGGAATGGTATGATGCTTTTTAAATGCCGAGCCATCTGTCAATCAAGAATTCTCTTATCTAGCAAAATTATTCATTAAAAATGAAGGTAAAATTAAGACCTTCCTAAAGAAAAGCTGAGGGAGCATGTCACTAGTAGATGTGCCCTACAAAAAAATGCTAAAGAAGGTATTTTAGGCAGAAATTAAAGGACACTATGTAGTAACTCAAAAGCATAGAAAGAAATACAAAACTGCAGAATAGGTACATAAACATAAAAGGTAGTATTGTTGTGCTTTTAGTTAGTAACTCCTCTTTATTTCCTATGTGACCTAAAAGACAAATGCGTAAAACAATAATTTTACGTCTATATTACTGGGCATACATTGTATAAAGATGAAATTTTAGACAAGAAGAAGATGAGGGGAAATGGAACTGTATAGGATCTAAGTTCCTGTACGCTGTTGAAACTAAGTTGGTATAAGCTCAAACTAGATTGTTATAAATTTACGATGTCTTAACCACTAAGAAACTACCTAAAAAAACATAAAAGAGTTGCACAGGTAAGGAGCGTGGGTATCACCACTCTGTCCTAACAAGTAAAAGACTGAACAAACTAAAAAATCAGCGTCTTAGATCTGTAAGAGAATTTCGGTCACAGGGCAAACTGCTGCCCCCCAAATCAGAAAAGTGGATAAAGAGAATCACAACATATTGGAGCAAAAATCTCTGGGAACCAGTGCCCGGGCAGGAAAACCTGAACTGCATTTGAAGAACTGTTGGAGGCCAGGTGTAGTCAAGGATAATAGTTAAAAACTCCAGGGGGACTGTGTTATAGCTCCCCCCACCCAGGCTTTTTGAGATACTACCTCTAGTAACTTGACCATGTTCTTATATAAAATAAATATCAGAGTAAAATCTTGTGCTTCCAGCATAGGGAGGGGTAAGGGAAATATCTTGAAATAAGCCTGAGTGCTCTGTTCTTAAAAGTCTGCCCTCAGGAGAAACTAGTTAACTAGAACCTAATGCACTAGGGTTTTATCATAGCCTAACTGACCTAGGGGAATGGAAGTAACCAACTCTGGTCAGCTCTAGCCTTCCATGAAGAAAAGAAATTTCCAACTCCAGGTCCCTCTTAGCCACTTAAAGGGGGAGAAAAAAACCCAGGAATGCTTGTGAAGTTTGCAGTCCAGAGGCATAGGCTCATTAAAAGACTGAGTGTTAAACACAGGGCTATAGAACATATCCTCTCATCTCACATGTTACCAACACATTACTAAAGGCCATTTATAATTCCTTTTTGTCAGTACATCATATCCAGCTGTCAAGGAAAAAAAGTCACAAGGTATACTAAAAGGTAAAAAACCAAACCAAACCAAAACAAAAAAAACCCTAAAACACAGTTTGAAAGGACAGAGCAAGCATCAGAACCAGACATTGCAGTGATACTGAAATTCTCAGAATTTAAAACAACTGTCATTAATATGCTAAGGGTTCTTGTGGATAAAGTGGATAGCATGCAAGAACACATGGGCCATGTAGGCAGAGAGATGCAAATCCTAAGGAAAAACAAAAGAGGAATGCTGGAGATCAAAAATATTGACAGAAATGAAAAATACCTTTGGGCTTATTAGTAGACTGGACAGAGCTGAGAAAAGAATCCCTGAACTTGAGGATATTTTAATAGAAATGTTCAAAACTGAAAAGCAAAGAGAACAAAGACTGGGAAAAACACCACCACCACCACCAGAACAGAATATCCAAGAACTGTGGACAACTACAGAAGGTATAACATATGTGTAACAGGAATACCCGAAGTAGAAAAATGAACAAAAGAAATATTTGAAATAATAATTACTGAAAATTCCCCAAAATTCCTGTCACACATCGAATCACAGATTGTGGAAGCTCAGAGAACCAAGCAGGATAAATGCCAAAAAAACAAAACAAAACAAAACAAAAACCAAAAAAACCCATAAAACTATACTCAGGATTATCATTTTCAAACTACAGGAAACCAAAGATAAAAAGTCCTTGGCAGCACAATTCACTATTGCACAGATGTGGAAACAACCCAAGTGCCTGTCAATCCATGAGTGGATTAATAAAATATGGTACATACACACAATGGAATACTACTCAATTACAAAAAACAATCATGATCTAGCACCTCATATTTTCCTGGATAGAGCTTGAGCCCATCCTCTGAAATGAGGTATCACAAGAATGGAAGAATAAGCACCACATGTACTCACCATCAAATTGGCACTAACTGATCAACACTAAGGTGCTCACATGGCAGTAATATTCATTAGGGCTGGGGGTGTGGGGATGGGTAAACAATGAAACAAAAAGATGTTTCTTTTAATAGATAAATAAAATTGATGGCCTTTAGCCAGGCTAATAAAAAAGAGGACATGAATCACCAGTATCAGAAATGAAAGAAGGGACATCACTACAGATCACATGGGTAATACAATGATAACAAAGGAATACCATAAACAACTCTGTGCCTGCAAATTTGATAACCTAGATGAAATGGACCAATTCTTTGAAAAACACAACCTGTGAAAATAATCACAAGAAGGAAAACAATCTGAATAGTGCTATATCTATTAAAGAAATTGAATCTATGACTAATAAATATCCAAAATAGAAAGCACCAGGCACAAATGGGTTCACTGGTGAATTCTACCAAACATTTAAAGAAGAAATTATACCAGTTCTCTATAATCTCTTTCAGAAGACAGGAGTAAATACTTTCCTAAGTCATTTTATGAAGCCAGCATCACCATAATTCCAAAAGCAAATACATTGAAAAAATACTAAAGACCAACCAGTTTCATGAACATAGATGTGGAAAAAAAATCCTCAACAAAATGTTAAGAAATGAAGTCCAGCAATTTATAAGAAGAATTATACAACATAACAAAGTTGGATTTCTACTAGGTATGCAAGGTTAGTGAAACATTCAAAAATCAATTAATATAATCTGTCACATCAACAGATTAAAGAAGAAAAGTTGTAAGAACATATCACTACATGCAGAAAAAGCATTTGACAAAATCAAATTCCTGATTAAAAAAAATAACTTGGTAAACTAGGAATAGGATGGAAAATTCTCAGCATGATAAACACTACAAAATCCTATAGCTAACATCATACCTGATGGCCAGAAACTAGAAGCTCTTCCAGCTAAGATCAGGAACAAGGCAAGGATGTCCCTTCTCACAACTCTTTTTCAACATCATACTGGAAATATGAGCTAATGCCACAAGACAGGTAAAGAAAACAAAGGGAATACAGATTGGAGAAGAAAGAAATAAAACTTTCCTTGTAGATGACATGATTGTCTAAGTAGAAAATACAAAAGAATCAAAGATACTTCTGGAACTAATACGCAATTATAGCAAGGTTGCAGGATACAAGGTTAATATACAAAAGTCAATTGCTATCCTATATATCAAAAATGAACAAATGGAATTTGAAATTAATAACCAATACCAAAAGGAAATATTTAGGTATAAAATTGACAAACGTTGTACAAGATTTATATGAGAAAAACTACAAAACTGTTGAAATAATTCAAAAACCTAAATAAATGGAGAAATATTCCATGTTCATGGATAGGAAGACATTGTCAAGATGTCCATTTTTCCCAAGTTGATATACAGATCTAATGCAACTCCAAACAATACTACAAGAAGTTATTTTGTCAACACTGACAAACTGATTCTAAAGTTTATATAGAGAGACAAAAGACCCAGAGTAGCCAAGTCAATATTGAAGGAAATGAAAAAAGTAAGAGCATTGGCACTTTCCAAGTTCAAGACTTATTATTTTCTTAGACTTCTCAGCAGAAACGAAGTTCAAGACTTGGTATAAAGATACAGTAATCAAGACAGCATGGTATTGACAAAATAACAGACATACGGATAAATTGAACAGAATACAGAGCCCAAAAGTAGACTTACATAAGTATGGGCAACTGATCTTTGACAAAGGAACAAAGGCAATACAATACAGAAAAGATAGTCTTTTCAACAAATTATGCTATAACAGCTGGATATCCACATACAGACAAACTGAGACACAGACCTTACAGTCTTCATAAAAATTAACTCAAAATGTATCAGACTTAAATGTAAAATGTAAAACTATAAAATTCCTAGAAGAAAGATGTCATTAAGATATCTGAATAGAGAGGTCTGGCACTTACCTCTTCCACAAAGAAGGACCAACACAGCAAGCAGATGACTATACATCAAATAGAACATCAAAATGAAAATACTGAAATTCAGCAGGGAAGTGACAGGGATCCCCTGAGGCATAGAAACTCAAGATGGCAGCATAGAGGGAAATAAAGGAGCTGTCAAGGATTGGTTGGGAGCCAGGAGCGACTCCCTACTGCGGGTAAAAGGTAAGCAGGAGATCCCCTGTAGTCTTAATTCCCACCACAGATGACTACAATCCTAGCGACAGGAGAGCTGCTCAACCCTCACAGCCCCTGAGCCTAGTAGAGAGAGCTACCTGGAATTTACACAATTGCATTGCTCTAGAGAGAGAATTCATGTTGGGTCCCACTCAACTCCTAAGATGCAAGCTGCTTCAGCCTGGTGCCATCTTGAAAGCAGTCCTGGGGCCCAGTATCACCTGCATCTCTACAATCTCAGAGCCACATCATATACATACATCCACCCTGAAGGCTGCAGTATCATGAAACCACCTGGGCCCAGCGGTGTGATTGTGTCCCTGGCAAAGGAGCCCACTCAGCCCTCTATACCTTGGGTAACAGGCAGTCTACCACACCAGGGAGGCTGTCCTGAGGCCATAGGAAACAAAGTATGCTATGCCCTTGAATCCTGAGAGCTGCATGTGAGGGACCACCACCGTTGCCAGCAGCCCTGTCCACTCCAGAGACAGGGCAACTTCATGCCTGAGCTTGCCACCTAGTAGCCCAAAGGACTGTCCTGCCACAGCTGGTGACTGTGTGTGCCCCCTGGGATCCTCAAAACTGGCCCACCCAGTGTCCACATCCCCAGCAAAGCCTCTTCACTGCCTTCACAAACAACTTAAGCACTAAAAAGCGTAAGTCATTGAAGAACGCACAGACACCACTGATATTGATTATATCCTAGTTAATGATATGCAGACTACCCACATGGACCCACCCAGAGCTAATACCAAAGCACCCTACCCAAATGACACTACAGGCACACATAGGGAAAAAGTCTTTCCTTACAAAGCTTACTGTATAGAATTGGAAGAAACATCTGTTATTCCAGATACACAGATATCAACATAGGGATACAAGAAACTTTAGAAAGCAAGGAAACATGACAACTCCAGTGGAACACAATAATTCTGAGGCAATATACCCCAAAGAAAAGGAAATCTTACAGAAACTGAATGAGATACAAGAATACAGGTAGGCAACACAAAGATATGAGGAAACAATTCATTATCTAAGTGGGAAATTCAACATGGAGTTAGATATCATAAAAAAGAATCAGACATAATTTTATGCTCCATATGGAACTAGAGAAGACCCCGTATAGCAAAAGCAATCTTAGGCAAAAGGAACAAAATGGGAGGCATCAATTTACAAGACTTCAAACTATACTACAAAGCTATAGTAACTAAAACAGCATAGTACTGGCACAAGAACAGGGACATAGACCAGTGGAACAGAACTGAGAACCCAGATATAAAACCATCCTCATATAGCCATCTAATCTTTGACAAAGCAGACAAAAACATACACTGGGGAAAAGAATCCTTATTCAATGAATGGTGCCAGGAAAACTGGAGAGCCACATGTAGCAGACTGAAACAGGATCCACACCTTTCACCTCTCACAAAAATCAACTCACGGTGGATAACAGACTTAAACCTAAGGTGTGAAACTACTAGAGTTCTAGAGGAAAACGTTGGAAAAACTCTTATAGACATTGGCCTAGGCAAAGAATTTATGAAGAAGACCCCAAAGGCAATCACAGCAACAACAAAAATAAATACATGGGACCTGATCAAATTAAAAAGCTTCTGCACAGCTAAAGAAACTATCATGAGAACAAATAAAAAACCTACAGAATGGGAGAGAACATTCGCATGCTATACATCTGATAAAGGGCTGAGAACTAGAATCTATTTAGAACTCAAGAAAATCAGGAAGAAAAAAATGAAACAACCCTAGCAAAAAGTGGGCAAAGGACATGAACAGAAACTTTTCAAAAAGACAGAATAATGGCCAACAAACATATGAAAAAATGCTCAACATCTCTAATCACCGGGGAAATGCAAATCAAAACCACGAGATATCACTTATCTCCAATGATAATGGCCTTTATCAGAAAGTCCCAAAACAATCAATGTTGGCGTGGATGAGGAGAGATAGGAACACTCATACACTGCAAACTAGTGCAACCTCTGTGGAAAGCAATATGGAGATACCTCAAAGAGATACAAGTGGATCTACCATTTGATCCAACAATCCCATTACTGGGCATCTACCCAAAACAACAAAAGACATTCTACGAAAAAGACATCTGCACTAGAATGTTTATAGCAGTACAAATTCACAATTGCAAAGATGTGGAAACAACCCAAGTGCCCATCAATACATGAGTGGATTAATAAAATGTGGTATATGTATACCATGGAGTACTATTCAGCTATAAGAAGCAATGGTGATATAGCACCTCTTGTATTTTTCTGGATAGAGCTGGAGCCCA